>JAOTOM010001932.1:0-84450 GCA_034440615.1 Ashinkailepas kermadecensis | reverse complement strand
AACACCGTCACACGCCGGCCGACAGAGCCCACCCACAGACCACCGCCTGCTGCTGCACACACCAACACCGTCACACGCCGGCCGACAGAGCCCACCCACAGACCACCGCCTGCTGCTGCACGACCAACACCGTCACACGCCGGCCGACAGAGCCCACCCACAGACCACCGCCTGCTGCTGCACACCCAACACCGTCACACGCCGGCCGACAGAGCCCACCCACAGACCACCGCCTGCTGCTGCACACACCAACACCCGCCGCTGCACACCCGTCACGCCGGCCGACAGAGCCCACCCACAGACCACCGCCTGCTGCTGCACACACCAACACCGTCACACGCCGGCCGACAGAGCCCACCCACAGACCACCGCCTGCTGCTGCACACAACAAACCGTCACACGCCGGCCGACAGAGCCCACCCACAGACCACCGCCTGCAGCTGCACCACCCGTCACACGCCGGCCGACAGAGCCCACCCACAGACCACCGCCTGCTGCTGCACACACCAACACCGTCACACGCCGGCCGACAGAGCCCACCCACAGACCACCGCCTGCTGCTGCACACACCAACACCGTCACACGCCGGCCGACAGAGCCCACCCACAGACCACCGCCTGCTGCTGCACACACCAACACCGTCACACGCCGGCCGACAGAGCCCACCCACAGACCACCGCCTGCTGCTGCCACACACCAACACCGTCACACGCCGGCCGACAGAGCCCACCCACAGACCACCGCCTGCTGCTGCACACACCAACACCGTCACACGCCGGCCGACAGAGCCCACCCACAGACCACCGCCTGCTGCTGCACACACCAACACCGTCACACGCCGGCCGACAGAGCCCACCCACAGACCACCGCCTGCTGCTGCACACACCAACACCGTCACACGCCGGCCGACAGAGCCCACCCACAGACCACCGCCTGCTGCTGCACACACCAACACCGTCACACGCCGGCCGACAGAGCCCACCCACAGACCACCGCCTGCTGCTGCACACACCAACACCGTCACACGCCGGCCGACAGAGCCCACCCACAGACCACCGCCTGCTGCTGCACACACCAACACCGTCACACGCCGGCCGACAGAGCCCACCCACAGACCACCGCCTGCTGCGCACACCAACACCGTCAACGCCGGCCGACAGAGCCCACCCACAGACCACCGCCTGCTGCTGCACACACCAACACCGTCACACGCCGGCCGACAGTGCCCACCCACAGACCACCGCCTGCTGCTGCACACACCAACACCGTCACACGCCGGCCGACAGAGCCCACCCCAGTGTTGGAAATATGGTCCTTTTTTGGAACTTTTGTCATCCAAAGAATTATACACTCCCCCAAAAATATACTCCTTACATTACATGATATATCATGAAGAGCCTTGCTTAAACAGCAATCTCAACCAGCTGTCATAATCCAATAGTATTATTGGATTGTGATGAAGCAGAGGATGCAGCATGCTCCAAGGGCCTGTAACATATGGTAATCAATGGCTGATAATGAAAAACCCTTCTAGTTTTGGTGCTCTTCATCTCGTCTAGCCATGTTATGTCCTTGCCACAGCAACTTGGCAACATCATTGAGAATAATGCACATTTGTTATTTCAAGTGACCATGAGAGCTGCAGCAACATTCCAAGAGGATGCAGAAGTGGAACAGAAAATTAGATGCAAGCAAGACTAGACAAGTGCCAGCTTGCTAGCATGTGCAACAGATGACAGCAGATGCTTAAGGATCACTCTGCAATCTGCATACAACATTAATACCAATGTATTTGTTCCATGAAATGGTGCAGGTGATATGTAATTGTCTGAAACATGTGAATTAATAAACAGCGATGCCTTCATGTGTACATTATTTTGATTTGTGAAAATGCTGGACCCAGTAGTGTTCAGAAGAATGCAAGGCTAGACAGAACTAGACAACTAGAGAAGTCCCTACACAGCTTGCAAATCACAAAAGCAATCACATCCCCAAAATATTTGTGGACATATGTTATGATTTGTCATGGCATAGCAATGTTCAGGAAGCTGCCGGGACAAAAAAGCCAAATAATGGAGTTGTTTGGGGTATGAGGTGGGGTGCACTTCACAATTTCCTGAAACATTTTGTTAGAGCACAACAATGCTTGTGAGTTACTGTATGGGTGCACTGAAGGGGACCAATCCCTTATTCCTGAAAATATACTGTCTTACAAAAATGAAAGCTTTATTTCCAAAACAAAACCAAACAAGCTGAAAGGTTCTTCCATCCAAATCCAACACATTAAGAACACACTTATGAAAATACTATTTCTAGGTCATGGATGTTCATTTATGAAAATTATTTGGGATGGGGAAATACATGAAAGGCAATGGGCAGGGTGAAATAGATTGGGGGCACACTTCATAGGGTCCCATGTTAAAAATTGTAATTTGAGAAGCAAAGCAAACATTGAGGGTTCATTTGCCCCCCCAGTATATAAAACAACCCTGTCCTAGGCTGTGCCACTGCATGCATGGGCACCAACAGAGGAATACAAATGTGCACCACTGCAAAATGTAAGGAATCACAATTTGCTATGGATACCCATACCTCTCAACATTAAGCTGGTTGTGCATACATCATTATAGCTAGGTAGCTATATTTCTGCTTTGATACTGAAGTTTACACCAACAAGAATAATTAAATTTCAAGAAACCTCAATTAGGCCTCAGTTCCTACGTCGGCCGATACTACACGAGATCAACTAGTAGTCCCACTACCTGGTCCTTGAATTATCCGACTATATCCACGTAGGTCGTTCCTACCAAGGTTGGCGATTCCTACGAGCCTCTTTCGTCTCTTTCCATTCAGTGGGCAACTCGGTGCATACAAGAAAAATTCCTCGCCAAGTGAAAGAAACCTCTATTCTCGGCTCGCCTAATGAAGGGAAACCACCATTCCCAGACTGGTCAGACCCGAACGGCGCTTCTTGGATTCGATGGATTCGCGGCTCTCCAGCTGCCACTCCGGTCGGAGCTTTTTAAACTACGGCCAAGAAAGGCTATAAATGATGCATTCCTTTTTGTTTCCTTGAAGATTGAGATGTTCTACATAGCTTGACATGAACAAAACTGATCGTTTTGCATCTTGGACGAGTCCAGAGCAATAGAACAAAAAAGATATCCGATGGATTTTACGCAAGAAAATGACCTAAATGGAACCAAAACGTTCTTCAAACCTGGTTACATTTTACAGTCAAATGGACCACCATATAACCAAAAATTTCAGTGTTCTTCTATTTCATGACCTACATTGTTTCAGTACACCACCAACTGGTGGCAATAATAGTGTTTATGCCACTCCGACAACTAATTTCTCCCACTCCGGGAAAATGGAAATTTAGCCGTCATGTTCTTATGCACTGCAAAGTGAGGGTTGGTTATGAGCCGCTTACTGGGCTTTCGTCAACTCCGGCTGACCGTACGGAGGCTGCTGATTGGCTTAGTGGTTTGAACTCAGCCAATGCGATGAAATCTTTGTTGCCAAAGGTAAAAAAGCAAATTGTATCGATTGCATTGTTTTTGTGACAATGTAACACAAGTCGATGCCAGCCCTGATGAAGGCTAAGGCCAACCCAAGGCCTATCGAGTCAGCCAAGGCAACGGCGAAGGTACCGAAGCCGGGCAGGAAGCCATTGTTATTTTTCTGTTTTCGTTCTCCTCAGGTGTGCGTCTGGAGAAAAGAGTAGGTGCTGTGGGAATGGTAACTGGTAGGTGCTGCTTTATTATCTTCTGTGACTCCTATTTTCTGGCATACCCCTTGTAGGAATTCTGTTTTTTTTCTGCCGATGCTATTGCGGCGAATATGGTTAATTGCTATTAATGCTGTCTTTCGATGGGTAACAGTTGGAGCATGCTAATCACAGGTGTAAATTTGTACACTTTTGTTGTTGCCAATGCGACATGATGATTTCCAAATTTAACATAACGCCTATGGTGGTGCATGGAATGAATGCATTCAAATTTCCTATTGGAAACATTTTTGTCAATCTTGATACATTGTTTCTTTAAATCCAACCATGCCATGGGCATTCTTCATCAGCACAGGGTTCAGGACCAATCATTTTCCATAAGGGATATCGAGGTTTTGTGGTTCCTGATGTGAAAGACATAATTCTTGTTCATCGTCACTTTGTTTCTAGTTGTAAATTTGCAGTTTAGGGTAATTTTGGGTTATTGAAATTCCTTTTTCCAATGCCATGTTTATAAATGTGGTTTACATGGTGCGACCACTCACCTCCATTTACTTTCCAGTTGGCAGGCAAAACAACACCAATAAATGGGCTTTGAGTTGGGTAATATAGTGTAAAAATTAATTTGCAAAAGAAAAAAAACTAGCATAATCTACCCTAACCTAGCCTAACCTTCAATGCAAAAAGAACAATTCTCTTGAAGGAGGGAACAATTTCAACCAGTATTTTTCTTTAAAAATACAAATTAAGGAACATAACCTGACATAACCTAACTTTGCCTGGTTCATTGTTGAAAAACAAATTTTGAAATATAAAAAAAAGCATTGGATATGAAAACTTGTCCAACTTAAGAGTAGAGCCCAACTTATCATAACATAACCAAGCCTAAACCATTTGTTTGCTTCATGGAGGTAAACTGTGTAAGGCATGTCTTTGGATACTCTAAGCTTGAATAATATATTTCATCATAGTAATATACATACATACCTGAAATGAAATATATATTCAAACTTGCATGGAAAATCAATTGATGAAATGCATCACTTCTTGCCAATGACAGTATATTTAACACTTTTTCAGCACCACAACACAGAGGACTGCTATGTGAGGTTTATATTCTCAGTGAATACTATTTTTATGTGATCCAGCATCAGGAGGCATACTTAGGCTGTGTGGGATGAAACACCTGTAATGTATGCTTCTTGAATGGAAAAACAAGACTTTGTTTCTTTGTCTCAGTAATTTGTATTCACCCCATGGTTACCAGATATTATGCACTCCGTAATTGCATGAACTCAAGGATTATACACTCCGAATCCAAGAACAAGAAGTGAAAATCCAACACTGGCCCACCCACAGACCACCGCCTGCTGCCGCACACACCAACACCGTCACACGCCGGCCGACAGTGCCTACAGGCCGGGCCGCCACGGGTTTGCCCACCGAACGCCGATGTGCGACACGATACACGTCCGCACCGGTGACTCCTTCTCACCTGCTTGGTGGCCATCTGCTTCTCTAGCGCGTGCAGCCGCTTCTTGAGCAGCTCCTCCTCGCGCTGTCGGCTGGTGAAAGTGGAGCGCGCCTCGGTCAGCTCGCGCTCCAAGGTCTGCACCTTGTTGTCAAACTGCGACTTGAGCGCCGACAGACGCATCTCGGCCTCATCAACTGTGGCCGCCGACGGGCCGCCTGACAAACGACAGGTCACATCAGGTCAGGTCACACTGATCCACTGTGACCGCCTGACAGACACGACGGGTCAAGTCAGGTCAGATCATGTCACACTGGTCCACTGTGGCCGCCGTCTGGCCGCCTGACAAACAAGACAGGTCAAGTCGTGTCAGATCATACAGCAGCACTGTGCCTGGTCAGGTCCGGTGGCAGCTCTGTCCCAGATCAGATCATACAACAGCACAGTCCGGGATCAGGTCAAACCGCAACCATGGTCCCGAGTGACGTAACGCCGGGATGACGTTACGTCAGCACAGTCGGGTGACGTCAAGTGCGATACTACCCCCAGACACGGGTGGCCACTACGGAATTTGACAAACGTAAGTGAATAGCTTCGTTGCATTTCGCAACATCGGCATGAAAATTCACAAAGATATGCCATATATGCCGAACAGTGAGACGTTAGTGTGTCAGCTTTCCCAACTTAGTCGATTCACCAGGCGCACGCGCTCTCACACTTGCAGCATCGCTTTCTCGAGGCACCTCCTCTTCCATCCAGCCAATCACGTCTGATGAGGTGACACAACTGGAGGACTGCTTGCGCAGATCAACGTCCTGTGTAAACCTCTTGGTGTACGGTGATCCCAAAATCTGCTATCGGTTGCAGCCACAGCAGAGTCGGAGGACTGCTGTCACGTGGCAGCATCGCGATGTATTCCTCATTGAACAGCTTTACCGTGGCATTGGCGTAGCGAGCCGCTGCGAGGTCAGGCTAGAAGACAAGTCATCCTGTGGGTTAGTTGTCCTTGAGGAAAGGCAGCAGGGCTTCCCTGGGACATGTCCTCCAATAGGCTTGTTGTCCTTGAAGGAAAGGCAGCGGGACCTCCATGGCGCATGTCATCCTGTGGACTAGTTGTCCTTGAGGAAAGGCAGTATATTTTTCTTCAAACTTCCTTCCCCGTACGACCTGCCATCAATGTTGGCGGTACTTGGCAGGACAGCAGGTCGGGTCACATCTCTAGGTGAAATGACCACCCAGGCCGGCACCTTGCGGGGAAATTTCGCCATTAGCCCGTATGTTACGTTGCCGGGCGCGTAATTTCCTGCACTGCCGTAGTGGCCCGGCTGACCCGCATTTCACTTTCGGAAAAGTGAAACATGACTCATCTTTCATGCCAATGTAAGGGGAGCGTCTAGCACGCATCACGCCAAGTGTCGGATGTCTGAGCCGCTCCGTCTGGGTCCGCTGTTGCTCTGCTGTTCGGTGTACTCGTCGTTTTCTACACTGTTGTTTTCAGGAACGTGTGCTCCTGTCGGAGGGTTTAGTTCACGCAACTGGGAAATCGCCAACCTTCGCGAAAGCAGATGACGAGACGCCAACTTTATGCACTGCTGCTCGGGCAAAGTGCTTTCGCTTCATTGCGTTCATTTTAGTGGCTGCTTTTCCCTGGGCCAAGATTGTGGTTTTTGGTACCTTTAGAGTAGCATGCCATAGATGCCTTTGTGATGGAGTTGCGCTTCACTGCAAAATTTGACACCAGATCGTGAATAATCTGCTTGACTGAGGTTGTCTTGTTGAATCATCATTGAATAAGCTAGAAAGCTTCACATATTAGGTTGTGCATGCACATGCACCACATTCCTCCACCTGTGAAAATTTCATTGGAATATTAATTCCGCTTCATTTGGCGTATACTATAAAATTGTCCAATTCCTTAGTGACAGCCCGTTAGTATGGCCACCTCGGGACACTGCTCTGGATCAGGTCAGACCGAGGTCCCCTTTCAGCGTACAAGGTTAAGTCCAAGGTGAGAGTGGTACACTATTCTGGGTCGGGACCGGCTAGTCATATATCCCAGGTCACGGGATATATCGAGTAATGCTAGGAGGTACTTCACTGATCAGCAGACATTAACGGTAAAAACAGAAGGCAAATCAACGCAAAAATCACACCTGAGCAGATTAGACAGAGATCAGAGTTTAGGGGCGCTTCGACTGCACCAGACATACAGCAGACAAATGGATCACTTAATGCGATATTTAGTTAGCTTGCATGGGGGTCATATGCAAGAACAATTATAACCCGTTCATCTGTTTTACATAGCAGAAAAATTCACTTGTTTTATGTAGCAGGAACAGTCCATGAACAAAGACGATTTTACGCACGCTTATAAACTGCATGCATAAGACAGTAGTGAGGTACAATTGACAGGTCCAACGTTGACGAGTCGCACTCGCTTACTGGTTGCACGCCGCGAATCCACCTCCATCGTCACTCTGCCAGCACTCACCCGAGTCCAGCTTGTCCTTGAGCTCCTTGTTCTCCTGCGTCAGCTGGGAGACCTTCTGGCGGAACTTGTGCAGCAGGGCGCGCGTCTTCTCCTCGTGCTGGCGGCTGGTGGCGCGCTGCTGCTCCAGCTCGGAGCGAGCCGTCTCCAGCTCGCCGGCCAGCGCCGTCACGCGCGCCTCCAGCTCGGCGCGCGCGGCGGCCGCCCCCGGCTCGGGCGCGGCCGCGGCCGCGGCCGCCGCCGCCTGCGTGGCGGCCAGCTGCGCGGCTGCCAGCTGCTCCTTCAGCTGGCCGTGCTCCGTCTGCAGCTCCTCGTACTGCGACTTGTACTTGCGGCCGATCTTCTTCACCTGGGAGCGGGGCGGGCGTCAGCGCGGTCTCCGCGTCGGCGGGCAGCGTGCCGCGACGGCAGGCATTGGGAGAACTGGCGGGAGGGAAGGCGGGAGGAGAGGCGACGTCGTAACACCACTGACGGCCGTCAGACGGCAGTCGGAATATTCTGACGTACCGGGCGCTCCGACATTCTGACATCGGCAGGGGTGTGCCATTCAGGCAATTCGATCACGTGGGCTGTTTCGTGTAGGTGCAGTGTTCTGGAAATCTGTTTAATTAGAATGGAGGATATAAAACGTCAAAACCAGCTATGGCGTCGAAACACGTCAATAATGCTACAAAAAAGTAAAAAATGAAAAATAACAATCCTAAACAACCTATTTTTATGATAATAATGTAAAAAGGTATTTGCGAAAATAGGATGAGCTAGTGCAGCCGAATGCAATCATATATTCCACCAACGTTAATCCAGGAAGTCGAAACTCTGTTCGAAGAGTTAATTTTTTTTTCTTCAATCAGGTGTTTATTTCGAGGCAAATTTTGGAATTCCAGGACACTGTTGGTGGAAGCATTTTAACGTCAATGCACACATGCTGAAATCAACGGACATACTTTTGAAGAAGAATCTTAAGTAGTTTTACGACACGTTCGACTGCCAGGGCAAATGCACCGCCAACCTCTCACGCCGACTGGTCGCTGGTGAACTCTGCAATCACGCAGGCTGCGGGATCCCAATCCACCTTACGATCAAGAGCCGAGCGGCCTTCCAACCGGGCTACCGCGACTCCCGAGCGAACAAACTTCGCAGCAGCTGGAGCCGGCGTCAGGCGTCAACAGAGATATGACGTTGGTGCGTGAACCTTGAGAGCAGGATGACGGGCCATCGCCACCCCAATCACCGACCTGCACCATGCTGGTACGCAGCTCGTTCAGCTGGGCGTCGCGCTCAGCGACGATGGCACCGCTGGCGCGACTGGCCACCTCGGCCGCCTGCCGTTCCTGGTCCGCCTGCGCCTGCGCCTGCTGCGCCGCCGTCGCCGCCGCCTGCGCCACCGCCAGCTGCTGCTGGTGCGACTTGAGCTGGTGCTGCAGCTGCGTCACCTGAGCCGACCGGTTGCCGGGGGTCACCAGCACGGCACATAGAGCACAGACGGCCTCGTATGGCGACATCTAACAGGCCGCTGACCGGTGCCGCAACAGGAGGGAGCGGCACTTAGGCTGACAACACAGCCCCGTGGAGGGACATCTGACAGGTTGCCGCCCTTGCGGGGACAGGAGGGAACGGCAGGTAGGGTGACGAGACGGCCCTGTACGGCGACATCTGACAGGTCGCCGCCCTTGCGGGGACAGGAGGGAACGGCAGGTAGGGTGGCAAGACATCTGACAGGTCGCCGACCCTGCGGGGACAGGAGGGAACGGCAGGTAGGGTGACGAGACGGCCCCGTACGGCGACATCTGACAGGTTGCCGCCCTGCGGGACAGGAGGGAACGGCAGGTAGGGTGGCAAGACATTGACAGGTCGACTCGGGACAGGAGGAACGGCAGGTAGGGTAGAGACGCCTTCGGCGACATCGACAGGTCGCCGCCCTTGCGGGGACAGGAGGAACGGCAGGTAGGGTGGCAAGACATCTGACAGGTCGCCGACCCTGCGGGGACAGGAGGGAACGGCAGGTAGGGTGACGAGACGGCCCCGTACGGCGACATCTGACAGGTTGCCGAACCTGCGGGGACAAGAGGGAACGGCAGGTAGGGTGACAAGGCGGCCCCGTACGGCGACATCTGACAGGTCGCCGACCCTGCGGGGACAAGAGGGAACGCCACACAGGAGATAAAACGGCGGCAATTTGATTAGCTCTGGGGTCTACGTAACAAGCTCCTATAGACGGGGTCTGACAGTCAGAATGTGAAGAGGTAAACCAAGTGGGACTGGGAGGCTTGGCTGTAAACGTCAGCCTTTCACTGATACTGTTGATCTTGTCAAAGGCGATGCCAAAAGTCATTATCTTAATCAGTAGTAATGTGCCTGGGCGTACGAGATTCAATGCAATATTTACTCTTCAACATAATTCATTTTTAACCAGCCCCGCCTCTTCGGTCAGATCCTTACACCCCGTCTCGAGGGGGGGGGGAGGGGGCTGTTGTTGTTAAAGACCCCCTCTAGATTCAAACCGAGCAGTTCATGAACGTGAACCGGGTATTACTGGAAATCCATCGACGGATAGGGCCTGAAAATAACCTCATTTTGTATTTTAAAATATTTTTGAGACTGAAAATAGTGTTTTTTTCAAAGAACAATTCACTTTTGAAAAACGTTTCATGTCCCCATTTCTGGCAAAGACAGAGTTAAAATGCACGCCACTTGAGAGCTAATTACACATCGAATGTTAAAAAAATAGTGACATTGGTCCATCATGGGTCAAAATTGACAGTAGACCTAGGTCACTGACCTGACTTCAAACACAAATACTAAACATACGTATTATAAGCATTACCAGATTGTAATCACGTGGAAAGCTTCATTTGAATATATTTGTACATGCATGAAACTAAAAAGTCTTAAAATTGTCATAAAACAATGACCTAGGATAACCTTGACTATGATTCACAGTTTGGTTCCATTGGGTAGATTAAGTCATACAAAGCAAGTCTGATAATATTTAGGCCATGAAAACGCGAAACAAACCATAAAAACAGGAGTGTCAAAATAGGTTTTACCCACTTAGGACACTTTAACTTGATCTGACCTCAGGTCATTCGACAGAGATCGATCCAATTGGAAAAGGAGCACATGTCTGCATGCATACGAAGGGGAAAATCTGGTTAGAAGAACATATATATTACAAAAACAGGAAAATTGGCACGGAATTGACTGACCACAGGCCACTGACCTGATGTCAAACAGAAATCCGAGACATACTTTTTGTAGACACTGCCCAATTGTGCTCAATATCTGTTCATTTTGAAAAGTCATCGACCCTGAAACATTTTTGGGATATTTGACCTAAGCTAGGTCAATGATATTGCATGAATCAAGGTAGAAACTTCAGATCAGACGCAAAAAGATTAAGAAAACAGCATTGCAAATTTCGCGGCGCTGCGGGCCGCCGTTTCCTCATATTGCAGACAAACCTCAGGGGGCGTAAAAGACAACTCGAAGGTTCATATAATTAGTGGTAGAAGGGCATGATAACCACACGTACGAAACGTGAATATATTTAACTACATTTACCACGAATAGTTCAATGGTCTAGAAGTGAAGTGCAAGCTAGTTCACCTGTTTCATGCTATCAACATGGCAAGGTGAGTGTTACCTGGAATCAATGACCCGTTTTCCGTATTTCTCTTCCAAAATTAAAATTATTTAGAAAGTCAAGGTGCACCACATTAGACCCTGCTATCATAGTTAACTTAATTATGAGCTTACACAGTAAACTTTAATTAGAGAACCGAGACGACAATTCCCTGTATCAACTGAGACCATTACTCTGATTTTCGCCTTTTCGCAGAACTGATCCAAGACATCGGAATGAGCTAAATATAACTGTGAAGGTATAAATAGGACCTTTAACTTGTTATTTATTGTGGCTGCAAAGTTAGAATAATGTGCTTGAGCGACGAAAATGTGTTTAGCATGTACAACAGGGTAGGACATATTACCCAACTCAGCTACTAAAATATGTTGCCAATTTCTGCCACTCGTATTGTAAGCCAGTCAGTTTTAATCCGCTGGAATATTTGGTGGTAGAGAATAACTTCAGCCGACTGTTGCTAACAGTGCTGCCGGATGTCACAGCTCTCCGTCCAGGTCCCAGCATCTCAGATCTTTTACCGGGAATCAGTCACCCGTCCCCGAGCATCGGCAACCCTGTCCCTGAATGTTGGCATCTCTGTCCTTGAGGATCAGACACCAGTCCCCGGGCGTCGGCAACCCTGTCCCTGAATGTTGGCATCTCTGTCCTTGAGGATTAGCCACCCGTCCCCGAGAGCCAGTACCCCTGTCCCCAAGAATCAGCAACTGTACCGCAAGCTTCTGCTGTGCCAGCTCCTGCTTGAGCTGGGTCAGCTCCTGCTTGAGCTGTGCCATCTCCTGTTTGTGTTTGGCCAGCTCCTGTTTGTGCTCGATGGCGGTGAGGCGGAGTCGTTCCGTCAGCTGGGAACGGTGGTCGGCAGACGTCTGGGCGGCGGACCGCACGCGCGTCAGCTCCGACTGTAGCTTCGTCACCAACTGCTGCAGCTCCTCCGACCGCTTCGTCAGCGTCTCCTTGTCCTGCCTGGGAGACACGAGCACATACAGTCAGCATCTTCTCCTTCTGTCTGGCAGATACGAGCACACACAGTCAGTGTCTCCTTCTCCTGCCTGGGAGACACGAGCACACAGTCAGTGTCTCCTTCTCTAGCCTGGGAGACACGAGCACATACAGTCAGCGTCTCCTTCTCCTGCCTGGGAGACACGAGCACACAGTCAGTGTCTCTTTCTCCTGCCTGTGAGATACGAGCATACACAGTCCGTGTCTCCTTCTCCTGCCTGGGAGACACGAGTATACACAGTCAGTGTCTCCTTCTCCTACCTGGGAGACACCAGCACACAGTCAGTGTCTCCTTCTCCCGCCTGAAAGACACGAGCACACAGTCAGTGTCTCCTTCTCCCGCCTGAAAGACACGAGCACACAGTCAGTGTCTCCTTCTCCCGCCTGGGAGACACGAGCACAGTCAGTGTCTCCTCCTGCCTGGGAGACACGAGCATACAGTGTGTCTCCGCGACACGCCAAAATACAGTCAGAGTTTCATTCTCCTGCCTGGAAGACACACGCATGTACACACCGTCATATTCTCCTTCGGCCTAAGGGACACGCATCGTCAGTCTCATTCTCTCGCATGGGGACGCATACACACACAGTCAGATCTTCATTCTCCTGCCTGTGAGATATGCACACAGTCGCGTCACACACAGCGGCGGTGTCACCGGGCCCGCCCACTCACTGCAGCCGCTTCATCTCCTCCGGGTTGGCCTTGTTGGCGCGCTCGGTCAGCTGATTGGTGCGCTGGCGCCAGCGCGTCACCTCGCCTTTGAGCGCGGCCGCCTCGCTCTCGAGCACGTCTCGGCGCACCTGCAGTTCGCGGTTGCGCTCCTGAAATGAAAGCGCAGGTTAGCCAGGTCCGCTCAGGACAATGACCGGTGTGGTGACATCCGCTGTGTCAGAGTGGTGTCGCCATTACCGAAATCATGGGGGAGGGGATCTTCATTCATCGTGATATGGTGTATGAATGAAGGATACATGTCTACGTGTGGGAGCGTAGTTGTGTTGATGTGCGCGTGCCGCAGGTCATTTGCATCAAAATACCATAACGCGTGCAAACTAATATGCCTGGTGGAAGGCGACATGAGTATGGGTGTGGGTATGGGTATGGGTATTGGTGTGGGTATGGATATGGGTGTGGGTTTGGGTATGGGTGTGGGCATGGGTATGGGTGTGGGTGTGAGTGTGGGTGGCGTGGAAGGGGGGGGAGAAACGAGCTGCTGTTCTTGGCGGAAAGTGCGCACGCAACATCCCTCCTTCTCGTCTGCGATATAGCCATTTGAAGTGACCGCAGAGCCGAGTGGCCGTCTCCCGTGAGAGATGCACCCCGCGCCGGCCCAGCTCACCTGCAGTGGCTCGATCTCGGCCTTCGTCGTATCCAACTGCGCCTCCAGCTCCAGTCGGCGGCGCGACAGGTCGTCCCGCTCCACGCGCAACACCCGGTTACTGTCGGTGAGAGCGTTCAGCGTCTCCACCTTCCGCAGAAGCTCGGCCAGTTGAGCCGAGGAGTCCACAGTGGCCTGCGAGGGAGGACTGTCAGCAGACCCTGACGTCCGGTCTAGTCAGGGAGCACTGTCAGCAGACCCGGACGTCCGGTCTAGTCAGGGAGGACTGTTAGCAGACCCGGACGTCCGGTCTAGTCAGGGAGGACTGTTAGCAGACCCGGACGTCCGGTCTTGTCAGAGAGCACTGTCAGCTGACCCTGACGTCCGGTCTAGTCAGGGAGGACTGTCAGCTGACCCTGACGTCCGATCTCGTCCACACCTTGTTAAACATCGCGACTCAGGCAGTGTTGGAAAGATGACCCTTTTTTCGGGCTTTAATCATCAAAATAATCATGGACTGAAAAATCCACTCGCTGTGTTATCGTATGGAGTCATACATAAGTAGCAATCACTGTTGGTCCTGTTCTTGTCCAATAATTCATTTAGGATCGAGGAGAGGGAGCAGCATGCCGTGTGGGCCTATGTCCTATGGCGATTTCTCCCTGATACTGAAATTCACTTCTGGTATCATTGAGCCACATTGAATCCAACACAAAATCTTGTTGACTTCCTTGAAAACGATGCACATATTATCTCAGGTGATGACGGAGCTCCAGGAACATTCCAAGACCTACCAGGAGCATAACAGAGATGCCAACAAAATTGGAAGAATGCCAGCTTGCCAGAATAGACAACAGAAGCTGAACTCTGGGTCACTGGATATGTGGTCATAATAATATCGAATGTGTCTCCTATGATGGTGTTGTTTTGTGTTTATCTGATAGGTGCAAATGAGAGACAACCATACCTTCATGTGCATCTTTTTCTTCAAACCATGGAAACTACTCAGACCGACATAATATTGCAGGGTAAAAAAGGAAAAAAGATGAGAAAGCCACAAAACATATTTCACCCGCGCATAGCTGACGTTTCAATGACGACACATGAAGACCACAAAGCGCACGCGGTCGACCCACCTGCGAGCTCTGCCGCTCCTGGTCCAGTCTGTCCTGGCTGGTCTTGAGCTGCTGGCGCGCCAGCGTGAGCTGCGCCGTCAGCCTGGCCGTCTCGGCGGTGGCCGCCTCACACCTGGTCTCGGCTATCTCCCGCTGCCGGCGCAGGTAGCGCACGATCTCCAGCAGCTGGTCGGCCGAGCGGGCGTCCGCCTCCGAGAACGAGGTGTTGAGCGCGCCGGCGGGCGGCTCGCCGGGCGCCAGCCGCGCCTGCACCGCCGACAGCTGCACGCCCAGCTCCTGCAGCTGGTCGTGCAGCAGCTGGTTCTGGCGCAGCAGGTCGTCGTGCTGCTGGCGCCACTGCTGCGCCTGAGCGTCCAGGCCCGCCTGGCGCTCGGCCCAGCCGGCCTCGGCCTCGTCCAGGCGGGCGGTGGCGGCGCGGCGCGCCTCCTCGGCGCCGCTCAGCTTCCCCGTGACCTCGTCCAGCTGTAGTCGGCACTGCTTCAGCCCCTCCAGGTCGGCAGCGTGCAGGATCACCTCGTGCTGGTACTTGTCCTGGGTCTGCGCCGCACGTCACCGTTGCATCAACGTTCCGCCGCCTGTGGCAGGCTTACTAACAAGACAGCTTGCTCGTCCGGGAGGCAATTGCAACGATGGAGCAGACAGCTCATCCAATGCGCGTTTGACCACAATACCACTCCACATTCACGTCCAACCCTGCCAAGATCAACAGCTACGAAATCACACAGCCAGCCACCAGCATTAATCACAACCTCTAAGGAAATCGTCAATGTAAGACACAAGGGGACGAGTGGTCTAGGGGTAAGATGCTCGGCTCACAATCGAAAGGTTGTGGGTTCGAGTCTCACCTGTCATTACTCTTCGCCCGCGATCAATCGGCGTGAGAGATTGGCAACGCTACATGACTCAACGGTCGACGTGTCGTAAAACCAATAACCAACCAACAGCGCCGGGCAGTCTCTGGCCCATCCGAACGTGCCGGAGACTGCTCCCACTGCCGCACCTCTGCTCGAGTAGCCGCCTCCTGCTGGGCCGTCTCGCGCGCCTCCTTCTCCAGCGTCTGTGCCGTCTCGAGGCGGCCGAGCGTCTCGGTCAGCTGGACCCTCAGCCCGTCCAGCTCCTCCCGGAGGCGCGCGGCCTGGGTCACGTCGCCAGCGGCGCCCTTCAGCTGCAGCTCCAGACCCTGCTTCTCGTCGGTCAGCGTGTCCATCACGCTCTGCAGGTCCTCCAGCATAGTCCGGCTCTCCCGCAGCCTGTCGACCCCACGCGGCGTCAGCTGGGAGACGGGGCCAGGCGGGAGGCGGCGGAAAGGGTGTCGGCGGAGAAAACGTAGCCAGACGGAGGGCGAGTGAGACAGAGCAGAGGTGGCGTCAGACATCGGACGGAGGAAACGTAGCCAGACGGAGGGGAGTGAGACAGAGCAGAGGTGGCGTCAGACATCGGACGGAGGAAACGTAGCCAGACGGAGGGGAGTGAGACAGAGCAGAGGTGGCGTCAGACATCGGACGGAGGAAACGTAGCCAGACGGAGGGGAGTGAGACAGAGCAGAGGTGGCGTCAGACATCCGACGCAAATACACCACGACATGTGTTTGTCCGCCTGTCGTTACTCCCTGAAGATACTCCACGCCAACATTTTGAAAATACGAATTGTGGGTGGACACGACTGCTGGCACCAATTTTCCACGAGGTCTCGAACATCCCCAGATTTGAGCCGCTAAGGTAGAAATAAGTCAATAGCTAACACAATCCCATACCTTGTATAAACTGTTTGTCATAGCACTACTATGGTTGATATTTCTACTTGATACACTACTTGTTGATACACTACTTGGCACTACAATGATTGAAACTAATCCACTATGCTACTTAACATAATCAATATACCCCCAGGCTTTGTTTCGCTGCTTTCTGAACCGCTTCTTCACCACCTTCGGCATGTCACTTCTGCTTCTTGATAAGCAGGACAAATTAGTTCTGGACACTCGGGGTTCGCCATAGCACTACAGACACACACCGTTGCTCGACAGCACTCGGACCACTCACCGCTGCTCCATGGTGGTCTGGCACTGGGACCACTCACTGCTACTCCATGGTGGTCTGGCACTCGGACCACTCACCGCTGCTCCATGGTGGTCTGGCACTCGGACCACTCACCGCTGCTCCATGGTGGTCTGGCACTCGGACCACTCACCGCTGCTCCATGGTGGTCTGGCACTCGGGACACTCACCGCTGCTCCATGGTGGTCTGGCACTCGGGACACTCACCGCTGCTCCATGGTGGTCTGGCACTCGGTGACGGTACGCTGGCTGTCGAGCAGACGCTGCTCGGCCGTCTCGGTCAGGCTGCGCTGCTGCTCCGCCCGCTGCTCAGCCACCGCCAACTGCTGACGAGCCGTCTCCAGCTGCGAGCGGGCCTGCTGCAGCTGCAGCTTCGTCTGCCGCAGCTCCGGCTCCGGCGACGCCGCGGCAGCTGCACACACAGACAGGCAGTTACTGTTGTAGCTGCAGCCTCATCTGCTGCACACATAGTCGGACAGTTACTGCTGCTACTGTAGCCTCGTCTGCCACGGCAGCTACACACACAGATGGGCAGTTACTGCTGCTACTGTAGCCTCGTCTGCCACGGCAGCTGTACACACAGACGGGCGGTTACTCTGCTGCTGCAGCCTCGTCTGTCACGGCAGCTGCACACATGGACTGACTGCTATTGCTGTACCTGCAGCTGTGTCTGCCGCGGCAGCTGCACACATGGACCGACAGCTACTGCTGCAGCTGAATAAACGACGGACAATGGTAGATGCTGAGCAGGTAATGCAACCATTGTACCCAGACTTTCGATGGGCCCAGGTGGCGTTTTAGCCTGTCCCTATCGCCGCACTGAGTTGCCGCCTTGTGGCTCGACCCGACCTCGGCACTGACCTGGCGGCGGTGTGGCGGCCTGAGCCTCTGCCAGCTGTTTAGTGAGCTGCTGAAGACGAGCCTCGGACGCCACCTGAGTCTCGCGCCCCTTCCGCACCCGGGCCGTCTCCTCCTCTGTCGGGACACCGCACCATTGGTGGTCACGGCCGGGTACGGCGGGGCATACCGGGTATGATGTTTCGAGAACACGTCACATAGACCATAGCACTGGGGAACAGAGCGATACACAGGGGAACAGACCAGGGCACAAGGGAACAGACCAGGGTACAAGGGAACAGACCAGGACACAGGGGAGCATACTGTAGCACAGGGTAACAGACAGGAACACCACACCATCGGTGGTCACGACCGGCTACGGTTGGACATACCGGATATGGTGTCTCGGGAACATATCCCACTGGGGAACGGACCGGGACACGGTGGAACAAGCCGGGACACAGGGAAAGCGAATGAGATGGATGGTGACAAGCTCAGGACAGCGGGCACCACGTTCACGGCGAGTACCTGACCGGGGAACGCTCCACACTACACAGCAGGCCGAAACAGATCGACGGCAAACAGAAGTAGTGGGCACGAGTCGACATACTGAAGCAGCCCAAAGCGGGACATGATGACAGAGTGACTGCCACCGAACACCGGGGCCGGCCGTAGTATCCCTCCAAACTGAGCAACGGTGTAGCGACATCTTGGCGGTTCGGTGGTGGTAGTGGGGGTGGGGGTGGGTGGGAGACATGTCCATTCCATGGCCACGATGGGACCAGCCAACATCACCGATATGTGTTCAAGACAAACCTGCGACATGACAAACCACCACCTGCGCTGGCCAACGTCGGTAACCACGTGAACTGGGCAGTGCCGCAGCTCGGCGCCCATGCACCGACAGCGACCCTCGGCCCCCGCAGTGGCGGCCGGTGGCGCGAGCGGCGACCCCGGACACGATAGGCCCGGCGGCCCGGACGTACCCAGCTTGTGGCGTAGTTTCGCCACCTCGGCCTCCCACAGCCCGATGGCCTGCTTGTGAGTGTCGGCGTCGTGCTCCAGCTTGCGGTTGAGGGCTGTCACCTCACGCTTCAGGGTGTCCGCCTGAGAGACACGGGCCGGGCCACTGGTCAGTGGTCAGATGTCGGGCTCTCCAACTGGAGCAGGCGGCCGCCTTGGTGAGGGCCGATCGCACTGAACGTGGGACTACAGCCAAACACAGCTTCGCACCGACAGTCAGCATACACACCACGTGTTTCAATCAGAGCAACGCGGACAGACTTGGGTCAGTGCACGCGGAGCTGGGAGCTAATGGCTGCTGGTCCTTCGTCGGCTAGCGGCTGTGATGGGACCCCCGCACCACTGGGTACACAGAGGCGCGGCAGAGGGCTGACCAGGTCACTCGGCCGGGCAACACACGCGTGCCGTATACTCAGTTCCGGCACCACTGGGTATACAGAGGCGCGGCAGAGGGCTGACCAGGTCACGCAGTATGGCGACACACGAGTGGCGTATACTCAACTCCGGCTAGACACGGCAGTGCTTCCGGTCCAATGACGTGGAAACATCCTCCCAGACCCACCAAACACCCACTGGCCGACACATGGAGAAACGAACCCCATTAACAACAGGAGCACTGTCACGTGTCCAGTCCAAAACACAGTTCAGTCCGTTCAGAGGAAGACCAACAGGAAGCTTGCGCGTGCGGAGGGAGGAGAGGGACAGGTCGGGGATAACTGCATCGAACTGCACTGCGGAAAAACCAGTCAACCAAGAGTAGCAGGTGCAACAATGCAAGGGCGAGCTAATACTTGGCAGCTATGCATCACCTGCAACTCGCCAATGCATCCGTGCAGCCCTACAGCACCTGGTTCTGCAGCTGCATCTGCGCGCTGGTCTGCGCACGCTCCAGGTTGCTCTTGATGGCCTCCATGCTGGTGAGCAGGAGCGAGGTGGAGCTGCGCTCGCGCTGCAGCGCCTCGCGCTCGGCCAGCAGGCGCGCCTCCGACTCGCGCAGCACGGTGCGCTCGTGCTGCAGGTGCTCGGACCGCACCTCGGCCCGAGACAGCCGCTCCTGGACCACCGCCGCGTTCTGGGGAGAAGGGGACAGTCAGACCACCAGAGGGGCGTCCGACCCGAGACACTCGCTCCTGGACCACCGCCGCGCTCTGAGGTGGGTACGGTCAGACCCTCAGAGGGGCGTCCGACCCGAGACACTCGCTCCTGGACCACCGCCGCGCTCTGAGGTGGGTACGGTCAGACCCTCAGAGGGGCGTCCGACCCGAGACACTCGCTCCTGGACCACCGCCGCGCTCTGAGGTGGGATGACTCCCAGAGGGGCGTCCAGCCCGAGATAGCCGCTCCTGGACCACCGCCGCGTTCTGGGGAGAAGGGGACAGTCAGACCCCCAGAGGGACGTCCGGCCCAAGACACTCGTTCCTGGACCACCGCCGCGCTCTGAGGTGGGGTGACCCCCAGAGAGACGTCCGGCCCGAAGCAGTCACTCCTAGCCCACCGCCACGCTCTGAGGTGGGGAGACCCCCAGAGGGACCTCCGACCTGAGACAGTCGCTCCTGAATCGCCGCCGCGCTCTGAGAAGGTGAAGATGGTTAGACTCAACTGGATGTTCCTGACCAGCGTTCGTGCTCAGACGTCAGGAAACAGGGTAACTGAACCAGAAGTGTCGGTTGGTAACTACAGCTACAAATCCAAGTTTGATTTGCATTCTGTGAGTTGATAGTACACACTTCTTAAGCTATGTTCAACAATACTTGTGAATAACCAGTTTGAGTTAGTTATTAGGGCTTTAGGGCGCATCGACTACGTCGGTCATGTAGCGCCCAAAATAACCAGTTTGAATTAATTGAAACACCATGCATTGGCGGAAAAAATCAACCCGCCATGTATGCAATTAAGCACCCATCTGCCAGTGGCTTCCCAGATGCACTGAACAGTGGTCGAAGCGAGTTAAAGAGAACAGTCATGTCATTACGCAACAATCATGAAGATGGGAAAAATATGCCCACTGTATCTCGCGTAGCTAGACTGTAAAAAATAACCGAAAAAGGAAGACATCGCACACTTGCCATAGAGCCTTCATCTGAGATTCCAACCATTTTCCCAAAACACAACGCCCCGGCAGGTAACCTTAGATCACCTACGACCCCTACCCTGCCCTCTTACATGTTGGGTTTACATCCTTGAAACCTGGATTACGAGGAGACAGTTTTTTGGTCATACAGTTCAGAGGGGATAACGCTCTATCCTTTTCAGGCTTCCTTTCACCCTCTTCTTGCAACTTGTTTTAGTACTTCCGAACTTCGGTATGTTACTTTGCTTTTTATTCTGGAAAAATTTAATTCAGAATGACAAGCGAAAGAAAAGAATCCAAGACGGGCGATGTAACGCTAGTTTTCTCCCGTAACTATAAGGTGTATCATTATGGGAATAAATGGTTGCGATGGAGAACTTAGATCATGGGCGTTAAAAATTTGCACAATTTCATTGCAGAGCACCATTTTCAACCTTCCAGCGAGACAAAGAAATGAAATTTTCCGGAACGGACAATGCTCCGTATGACAAAGGTCCGAGGGCAACGATGCCTTTCAACAATGCCAGCGAAGTACAGATATACGAAGGTGATGAAGCTCAAGCCAGTGGCACAGTTGCTGCTCATTTGGCATCGTCCGCCCCGGGAGGCACTCCCGTCTCAGGGAGACTGGCGGCTACCACCGGCACGACCATCACCCACAAGCCCGCCTCGGGGAGACACTCCCGTCTCAGGGAGACTGGCGGCTACCACCGGCACGACCATCACCCACAAGCCCGCCTCGGGGAGACACTCCCGTCTCAGGGAGACTGGCGGCTACCACCGGCACGACCATCACCCACAACACAGCGCGACTGACCTCTCTTAGGGCGGCGTTGATCTCCTCGTACTTGGCGATGGTGGCAGTCGCATTCTTGTACTTTTCCTCGAGCGCGGCCACCTGGCGGCGGTACTGTTCAGTGTTGCTCTGCGAGATAGCGAACCGCTCGTTGTTGTACTCGAGGCGAGAGTTCAGTTTGGCGTTCTGCACCCTGAACGGTCAGACAGTGTCAACAGCCGGCGGTGTGTCAGCCCGCAGCACCAACAGGTGATGGCGTGCACACCGGCACACACAGATACAGACAGAGGACAGACAGACACAGACACACACACACACAAACGAGTGATGCAGGCCACAGAACGTCCATCAGTGGTGTCTACCAGATAATCACAACCTGGGTTGAAGGACGGTTGGTTGGCTGGACGGTTGGTGGCCAGCAACCACCACGGCCACACGGTCTCAGTGGCTGATCCCACAGCTGTTCTGTCTGAAGTGCGGAAGTCTGGCACAGGCACACACATAACAGCCACCTCACCTGAAGGACGGGCAAAATCATAATCAAGCATCTGTGGGTTGATTGTTTACATCTAATTACTTGGATGGCCTGTGACAGTCATTAGCTCTACACAATACGTAGAACAGACGTTCCACGGTAGCTTAGCGTCGAACGCAAAGTCCTTGAGAAAGAGGAGGCCATTCCACCACACACATATAAATAGCTTACTGACAAGCACGAGTACCTGCCTGTATTCCTACCTATGCTCAGCTACTTGATCTCCAAGCTTTCTGACTTGCTCGTTCAACATTTTTATGTTCTCCGCCTGTTCTCGTTTGTAGAAAGCATACTCCTCGCGTAGTTCCTCAAGTGTTCCCTCGACCAACTGCAGCTTCTTGGTGTCCTCGCTAGATGCCGGCGGCGGCGCGATCGGACTCTTGACTGGGCTGGCCACCTTGCTGGCGGACTGCTCCGAGCACTCCTGAATAAGCCAATTAGTGGTTTGGGTTGAAGGGCGCTTCGACCAGCTGAATAAAACGAGCTGGCGTACACGAAACACATCAATATGGTAGTGCGATTATTCATAAAGTGTGCATACAAGTATGCATGGTTATCTCGTAGTGTAGTCACATAATCATGCTTCGCCATAAGCGTTCCTATTTAAGTACGCATCACAACCCAACTCGAAGAGCTACAGACCACCGAACTCACATATAAACGGACAGCAGGTCGTTCCTCAAGAGACAAACCATCACAGCAACCTCGCGCGTTTTCACCCTTCAAGCAGACAACCGAGTCGTGGACTGTTGCCCTGAAGGATAGCCCTGAGGTCGTCAGACAGCCGAGTCGTGGACTGTTGCCCTGAATGACAGGTCTGAGGTCGGCAGACAGCCGAGGCGTGGATTATTGTCCTGAATGACAGGTATCAGGTCGGCAGACAGCCGAGGCGTTGACTGTTGCCCTGAATGACAGCTCTGAAGTCGGCAGACAGCCGAAGCGAACGCCCTGAATGATAGCTCTGAAGTCTGCAGACAACGGAGCAGTGAAATATTGCTGAGTGCAAGACACTACATAAAACAATTACCGTTGCATGGTCTGATGACTGAAGCGCGATAATGTAAAAGCAGAGATAAAAAGTCTGACAAAAATATGGACAAGACGGACAGGTACCGAGTACCGACTCACAGCCGGGACATTTCTAACATATTGAAAGCGGGGTAGACGGGATAACACCGCACTGGCCTACCTATCAAAGTACCTGGGTGGGGTATGGTGATATGGCTGGCAGATTAGGCGCCTGCCTGTACGCGGGCAGGAAGTGACACCAACCCACTGGTGGGTATGTACTGACCCGTTGGTGGATCTGCACTGACCTGTACTGCCCTGTTGGTAGGCTTATAGCCATGTATTGACCTGTTAGTTGATCTGTACTGACCTACTAAGTGGCATATTTGTATTGGCCTGTCTCTGTACTGACCTATTAATTGTATTAATTGGTGGATTTGCATTGTCAAATCTCTGTACTGACCCATTAGTTGGTGGATTTGTATTGCCGTCTCTGTACTGACCTATTAATTGGTGGATTTGCATTGTCCGGTCTCTGTACTGACCTGTTCGTGGGTCTGCTCGTGCAGCAGTGAGCGGTACATGTCGCGCTGCCGCACGATGCTGTCGACCATGCTCTGCTGCCGCAGACGGGACAGACGCAGCTCCTCCAGCTCGTGCTGCGCGTCGGCCAGCTCCGTCTGCAGGCGGAGCTGCGCCTCGGAGCCGGCCAGGCCGGCGCTGTCGGCCGCCTCCTCGCGCTCGCTCAGCTCGCGCACGACGGCCAGCAGCTGCTGGTTGCGCGCCTGCAGCTCCTCCACGTCGCGGAAGGTCACCAGTCGGGCCGACACCAGCTGAAACCGCCACGGTCAGATCGGTGTCGGCCGAGCAGTGCTAAAATAATGGCTTTTCGCTAGGTGCGAGATGTCTAAACGGGCTCAGAAGGATGTCGAAATTCGTCATCAAAATCTTCTAATTAGTTACTTTGCATACTCTATCAGTTGTTTAAATTCAGTGTTGAGCGAATATGATACTTTTTGCACCTTTTTGTACTTTACTGTTGGTTATTTGGTTATCTGGGTTTAGGGGCGCACCGACTGCTTCGGTCATACAGTTGTACTTTACTGTACCTTTTCGTTTGCTTTGAGAGGTACACAATATTGTGATACATACATTACGATACAAACACCCATACCATACACTGGTATCATACAATAGACCAGACCATAGGTAATCCTTTTATCTGTAATTATGCTGCAAGATGTTTGTGTATCACGATCCGCTATGGTGAGCGTAAGCATGCAACAGACGAGATACTGTTAGAAACGAGACATGAAAACTTTGTAAGCACACAACAAGAAGCACGATGGCGATGCTTCTTTGGGAAGAATGTCGATTCAGTGTTCAGAAAGTGGTGTATTCCATCCCATTTCATCAATAATTTATCACTGCAGCCTCTGTACACACACGCCGTGACCGAGAGGAATTGATTGATTGATTATTTGGGCTTAAGGGCGCGCCGACTACTCGGTCATTTGGCGCCCAGACCGAGAGGAAGGTGTGTGTGTGTTTGGGGGGGGATGTCTTACCAGGCGCGCGCTGGACGTGTCCAGCTCAGCCTCATCTCTGTCCACACCCACGCCGTGACCGAGAGGTGGGTGGGTGTGTGTGGGGGGGGGGGGGAGGGGAGGTCTTACCAGGCGCGCGCTGGACGTATTCAGCTCGGCCTCGTCTCTCGCTGTCGTCACAAAGCCGCCGCGAGCCTCCTCCACTTCCTTCAGCAGAACCCGCACCTGTCCACATATAACTGTCAGTCTGCAATGGGCTTAGTGACCACCGGCACTGTGCTCTGTACCACCGGTACCGTGCTTAGTACTATCATGGAAGTGCTCTGTAAGACGGTACCGTGCTCTGTACTACCAGAGAAGCACTCTGTAAGACGATGCAGGGCTTTGTACCTCGGTTAGCATAAACCACCATAAGGTAAGAACTCCAGCCAGTGCAAAATGCACCATAGTCAGTACAGCAGTGTCCAAAAATGTCAAATTTTGGATGAGAATACCAGCGATGAACAATTTTCAGCTACCGTCCCTCCTCCCGTTGCCAACCCCATTAACATCAAAATCCTGGCCCATCTTTACCAGCACCTGCACTCACAATAACATTGAAACTCAAGACATCTAAGAAACAAGAAATGGCACCGACTCTTGCCATCATTGATTTTAAGATCCCATCAAGTTTTCCATAGAAAATAATAACTCCAACTCAAATTCAGCATTCCAACATTTCATTGCCTTAATCGTAGACTCTTTTACTGCTCTTCCAAGAGTCCTTTCCCTACTCACGGCACCCAAGGTCAAGTTGGATTTTGGGGACGTCAACAAAACCCGCAATCGGTGGAAGCTATCCTGTCAGAGAAAACCCCGCGGTGATCATCGTCTGATCGACAAAACAGTGTGATCAGGACGGCCAACCGCATTGGTCCACCTGCTGCTCTCCACACTTCCATCCGGGCGGAGAGCCAGGCTGTGTGCCGGCCTCCACTGGACAGATGTGCCCGGGACTCACCTGGATGGACAGGTCGGCTGTGACGGGGAGTGGGACGCCACCCGGGCGGAGAGACGGGCTGTGTGCCGGCCTCCCCCGGACAGAGGTGCCCGGGACCCACCTGGGTGGAGAGGTCGGCTGTGACGGAGAGTGGGACGCCACCCGGGCGGAGAGACGGGCTGTGTGCCGGCCTCCCCCGGACAGAGGTGCCCGGGACCCACCTGGGTGGAGAGGTCGGCTGTGACGGAGAGTGGGACGCCACCCGGGCGGAGAGCCAGGCTGTGTGCCGGCCTCCCCTGGACAGATGTTCCCGGGACCCACCTGGGTGGAGAGTGGCTTCGGAGAGTGGACGCCGGGCGGAGCGCCGGGCCGTGTGCCGGCCTCCTCTGGACAGATGTGCCCGGGACCCACCTGGGTGGAGAGGTCGGCTGTGACGGAGAGTGGGACGCCACCCGGGCGGAGCGCCGGGCCGTGTGCCGGCCTCCCCCGGACAGAGGTGCCCGGGACTCACCTGGGTGGAGAGGTCGGCTGTACGGAGAGTGGGACGCCATCCGGGCGGAGCGCCGGGCCGTGTCGACCTCCCCCGGACAGAGGTGCCCGGGACCCACCTGGGTGAAGTCGGCTTGACGGGAGTGGGACGCCACCGGGCGGACGCCGGGCCGTGTGCCGGCCTCCCGACAAGTGCCGGACCCACCTGGGTGAAGGTCGGCTGTGACGGAAGTGGGACGCCACCCGGGCGGAGCGCCGGGCCGTGTGCCGGCCTCCTCTGACAGATGTCCCGGGACCCACTGTGACAGGTCGGCTTACAAGTACGCCACCCGGGCGAGCCCGGGCCGTTCCGGCCTCCCGACAGAGGTGCCCGGGACTCACCTGGTGAAGGTCACTTACGAATGGACGCCACCCGGGCGAAGACGGGCTGTTGCCGACCTCCCCGGACAAGGTGCCCGGACCCACCTGGGTGAAGGTCGGCTGTGACGGAGAGTGGGACGCCACCCGGGCGGAGAGACGGTGTGTGCCGACCTCCCCGACAGAGGTGCCGGACTCACCTGGGTGGAAGGTCGGCTGTGACGGGAGTGGGACGCCACCCGGGCGGAGCGCCGGGCCGTGTGCCGGCCTCCTCTGGACAGATGTTCCCGGGACCCACCTGGGTGGAGAGGTCGGCTGTGACGGAGTGGGACGCCACCCGGGCGGAGAGACGGGCTGTGTGCCGACCTCCCCCGGACAGAGGTGCCCGGGACCCACCTGGGTGGAGAGGTCGGCTGTGACGGAGAGTGGGACGCCACCCGGGCGGAGCGCCGGGCCGTGTGCCGGCCTCCTCTGGACAGATGTTCCCGGGACCCACCTGGGTGGAGAGGTCGGCTGTGACGGAGAGTGGGACGCCACCCGGGCGGAGCGCCGGGCCGTGTGCCGGCCTCCCCCGGACAGAGGTGCCCGGGACCCCCTGGGTGGAAGGTCGGCTGTGACGGAGAGTGGGACGCCACCCGGGCGGAGAGACGGGCTGTGTGCCGACCTCCCCCGGACAGATGTTCCCGGGACTCACCTGGGTGGAGAGGTCGGCTGTGACGGGGAGTGGGACGCCACCCGGGCGGAGAGACGGGCTGTGTGCCGACCTCCCCCGGACAGAGGTGCCCGGGACCCACCTGGGTGGAGAGGTCGGCTGTGACGGAGAGTGGGACGCCACCCGGGCGGAGCGCCGGGCCGTGTGCCGGCCTCCTCTGGACAGATGTGCCCGGGACCCACCTGGGTGAGAGGTCGGCTGTGACGGAAGTGGGACGCCACCCGGTCGGAGCGCCGGGCCGTGTCGGCCTCCCCGGACAGAGGTGCCCGGGACCCACCTGGGTGGAGAGGTCAGCTGTGACGGAGAGTGGGACGCCACCCGGGCGGAGCGCCGGGCGTGTGCCGGCCTCCCCGGACAGAGGTGCCCGGGACCCACCTGGGTGGAGAGGTCGGCTGTGACGGAGAGTGGGACGCCACCCGGGCGGAGCGCCGGGCCGTGTGCCGGCCTCCTCTGGACAGATGTGCCCGGGACCCACCTGGGTGGACAGGTCGGCAGTCTGTGCGGCCAGTCGGTCCCGCTCGCCCTGCAGAGCGCGCAGCTGGCGGCGCGCGTCGTCTGCCTCGGAGCGCACAGTTTCCAGCTCCCGCAGCGCCGCGTCGTTGCTCTCGGTCAGCGCGTCGATCGTGGTCACGGCCGCCTGGCGGACACCCGGTCCGCCGGTCACGTCACCATCACCCACAGGAGTACAGCTAACCAGTGAGGATACTGCCACCTGGCGGCCTCTGGACACACCACCGACACACTGCGCTCAAGGGTCGATATGTCAATCTGCTGCTCTTCTGACCGCTCTCACGACTCATGAGGTTGGTTGGTTATTGGTTTTACGACACGTCGACCGTTGAGTCATGTAGCGTCGCCAATCTCTCACGCCGATTGGTCGCGGGCGAAGAGTAGCGACAGGCGAGACTCGAACCCACAACCCTTCGATTGTGAGACGAGCATCTTACCCCTAGACCACTCGTTCCCCACGACTCATGAGGCAGGAGGCGAGTAGTCCAGGGGTAAGGTGCCCGTCTCCCAACCGAAATATTGTGGGCTCGAGTCCCACCAGTCGCTACTCTTCGCTCGCCACCAATCGGCGTGAGAGATCGGCGACGCAATATGAATCAACAGTCGACGCGTCGTAAAACTAATAACCACCACCACCGACTCATGAGGCACATGTGGGTACCCCTGGTCCCCTGGTGGGAATCCCCGGTCAGTACATCTGGTCTTTCGACAGAGTGGTGAGAGATATTGGTACTCGGCTCTGGCAACAAATTACAACGGCAGCCGCTTCCAACCTCATAATCCTCCTTTTGCCGCTGGATGGCCGGCGTGCGCTCCTCAATGTCCTTCAATATCTGGTCCAGGTAGAGCTTCAGCTGTTTGCTCTCGGCCTGGGCGGCGACCAGAGCGTCCTTGGTCTGGCAGAACTCCGTGAAGATCTGCGTAAGGGTCAGGCCCTGACGCAGTAGTCGGCTGACGGCGGCAGCCGACGGCGACATCTCCTCCACTGCCTCGTCCGTCAGGCCGCCTGAGGGAAACCGGCAGAGTCAGGGGTGAGGCAGACCACCCGAGGTGACATGTCCACTGTCTCGTCCGTCAGGCCGCCTGAGGGATACCGGCAGAGTCAGGGGTGAGTCAGACCACCCGAGGCGACATGTCCACTGCCCCGTCCGTCAGGCCACCTGAGGGATACCGGCAGAGTCAGGGGTAAGAGAGATCACACGAGGTGACATCTCCACTGCCTCGTCTGTCAGGCCGCCTGAAGGATATCGGTAGTCAGGGGTGAGACGGACCACCAGAGGTGACATCTCCACTTCCCCGTCTGTCAGACCGCCCGAGGACAGCTGGGACAGGATCTGAGGTCGGCGTGTGGACAACACGCCAAAGACAAAAAGTAAAATTGTGGAAAGCCAAAAACAAATAGTGAAATGGATAGAAAATCAACAGAAATAAAATTAAAAACGGAAAAAGCTAAAAGGACAAAGAATAAAAGGGAAAAAGTAAGAAGGAAAGAAGTCTAAAGGAAAATAGTCAAAGAACAACAAAAAAATCAAAAGAACAAACAACTGTGAGAAAAAAAGTCAAAAAAAAAAAAAAACAGGGTAAATGGTGAAATAGAAGAGGTCAAAAGGACAACAAGTGAACATGGAAGTCAAATAGATAAGTCAGATAGGAGAAACTTCACTATGCCTGGTGCAGTAACAATCATATGACATAATTGATTTAACATGCAGTAACTATACTTTCATATTTATCACTTTCCTTTTAGAACAGATGCCCCCCTCTGATGTCGGTTCATGCGATAGCACAACCTCTAACCGTTCATCTCCTTTAACATAGATGATGCAGGTGGTGCGCAAAGGCCATGGAAGCGCTCACGCTTGGGAGAGGGCAGTGATGGTGGATAAGAGGATGCTGCTCGAAGACAGTACTAAGTACAACAAAATGGAGGGAAAACATTTTATTTTCACCATCTTCCTGAATACTGCTTTCATTCTTTTCTTGCTATATTTCTTGACTTGGTATCGATAATATCTTGATTCCTGCAAGCTTGTACAAAAAGTTCATTCCCTTTAACACTGGTGATGAAAGTAAATAGAGGACAATAAAAGGTTCAGTGTGTGTGTGTGTGTGGGGGTGGGGGTGGGGGGCTTTCACAGGCCGGGAAGACCACGCCGCCCGCAGCCAGCCGCCAACATGTGAGCAGTCCACGCCGGCGGCCGGCACCGTCCACTGACCGCGCTTGGTGATCAGCTGCAGCTGCTGCTCGCACGTGTCGACCTGCAGCTGCATCTGGCGCACCACCTCGTCCCGCTCGGCCAGCTGGTCCGAGTGCAGCGCCGCCTCGCCCTCCAGCCGCTCCTCCAGCTGGCGCTGCGTGTCGCTCGCCTCGGTCAGCAGCCGGCGCAGCTCGTCCACAGAGCGCAGCGTCTCGGCCGACTTGGCGTCCGCCTCCTCGGCGCCGTCTGTAACAGTCAGCCGGTCAGCCATAAGCCGTCTACCCTGGACATCGGTCAGCCGGCTCGAACGGAACACTACTCCACATGATGTTTTTGTGTATTTTCCATGTTTCTCATCCTGTGAAGATTGGGTAGGTTGGGAAATGTTGGCTGGATCAGATTGAATTTGCATGTGCTTGCAAACAAAATGGGCAAAATGTCTTCCAAATGAAAGGTCACAAAGAGGTCGCTTCGCACGCACCCTTGTACAGCTGGACGAGGCGCTCCTGAGAGTTGAGCTGCTTGCGGTAGTTGTCCTCCTGTTCGATCTCTGCGTCGCGCTGTTGACGCAGCTTCTCGGCCAGCTCCGTCAGCCGCCGCTCCAGCTCGGCCACCTGCCTGGACAGGCTCTCCTTCTCGCTCCGGTCGGCGTCCAGCTGTGGCGTCCGACAGTGTCAGGTACGGTGTCAAGTAGTGTCAGACAGTGTCAGATACGGTGTCGAGTAGCGTTAGAGAGCATCCGATACGGTGTCGAATAGAGTCAGACAGCATCAGATACGGTGTATAGTGTCAAACAGTATAGGATACGGTGTTGAGTAGTGTCAGCCATGGCGTCGAGTGGTGTCACAGCATCAGATACGGTGTCGAGTAGTGTCAGACAGTGTCGGACACGGTGTCAGATGCGGTATCAAGTAGTGTCAGACAGTATCAGATACGGTGTCGAATAGTATCAGACAGTGTCAGATATGGTGTCTAGTCGTGTTAGTTAGTTAGTTATTTGGGCTTTAGGGCGCGTCGAGTGTCTAGTCGTGTCTGACAGTGTCAGATACTGTGTCAGATATGGTGTCGAGTAGTGTCAGACAGTGTCAGATACGGCTTGAAGTAGTGTCAGACAGTGTCAGATACGATGTTAGATACGGTGTCGAGTGGTGTCAGATACGATGTCAAGTAGTGTGAGACAGTGTCAGATACGGTGTCAAGTAGTGTCAGATACGGTGTTATATATGGTGTTATATATGGTGTTAGATATGATGCTAGATATTGTGTCAGATACGGTGTTCGACACGGTGTCAGATAAGAGGTCCGATAGTGTCAGATACGATATCCAGTTGTGCCAGACAATGCCAGCTGCAGTGTAAGCCACATCTACAAACAGCCAAAGATCTAATATCAGGACCTAGACCAGAGCATCCTAAAAGTTAACGATGTTCAATGGCTGTTTTTGTTGGTAGTCTTATTCTACATTATTATTGCATGTTAACTTGAGCATACAGCAAATGATAGCAAATAACCAGTGTTACATTATAATCCAAGATGAAGTAATTGATGCTTAAAGGCTACAGCCACAAGGAGTTATTTGCTGATGACAAGCCCTGGTGGTCAGCATTTCCGTAACTCATCAGCAATTAGCAGCTTTTAAGTTGAATGCATATCAAAGATTGAGCGACATACCTTCTATTCTGGGGTGGGAGGTGGGGGGGGAACAGCAAGCCCGGAACCAGATATTTTTCTTCACTCGTCTATACTGGATGCACATTTGAACTAAACACGGTACAATGAGTGCGATCGCACAACACCATGGGCGTTTATAATGTCCTACGAGCTAATCTCGCCAGCAGGGGCATCTTCCTGGTGATAATGCAATCACATTCCTTGTCATAATGAAATCACCTTTCTGGTGATAATGAAGCCCTTCTACAAACATTGAACAACAGCCCAGTATATGACACCGTCTACCTGCTGGAGAAGAATGGGTAAGGGTGGAGCTCGATGTCCGAAAATGTGCACCGGTTCAGGTCAGGGTCGGAAATACTGGGTACTTGTGTGACGCGCGCTCCGGAGAACAAAAGTAGCCACATAGTCCACTTGCACGCTACCACCCGACCGGCCTGCTGGCGCACGTGGCAGGAAGCCATGTTGCGACCGGTCAAGGTCGGTCCGTCGACCCTGCCGGAAAGTGCAAGAAGGGATTATGTGCCCCCTTGTCCTCTCCGGAGAGGGCATCCAGAATAGCCTGGCATTTCCAACGTTGGTCCAGGCCGATTAGAGCGGCAGTGACGTGGGTGTCGTCCACATGCCGGGAAGAGAGCCGGCGCAGAGCCGCGACCGCTACCTGGTCAGTCTTCTGAGCAAGCTCGCTCTGCAGTTGCAGCACTTGGGCACTGGTCTGGGACCGGACGGTGGCCAGCTCCTCGGAGCGCGACTCCAGGCTGCCACGCATCAGCTCCAGCTGCTTCTCCAGCAGTGTCTTCTCCTGCTCCACCCGGCGCTCCCTGTGGCACAGAGCGCGCTGCCGTTCAGCGACGGCCGGGAGCGGGGCTCACAGTCGGGACGCCAGACGTCAGACACCACTCCGTCAGCTGTACAACTGACCTGGCGAGTAGCATGTCTCGGCAACAGGGACACACTGTGACTCAAATCGAGATCACGCCAGCATCTGATCCGATAACTGATACAGGGCTAAACTGGGCTCTCGCTTCAACCAGGCTCCATCCTTCTTTGCGTTACATACTCAATTTGTAGCCTTCCAGGGTTGCTGATGCCCACTTGGAACAACATTTAATCTGGTCTAGGATTTAACAACTTTAAACATAATGAACGTAGTTAGAGTTGAACTCAGAATTTCATACTCCTGGCTTTTAGTTCGATCGGAACAGACCACTTCTCCTTCCCAGCCCGTTGACCGCCATCCACCCGGTCCGAGGCCCCCCGCTTACCTAAACTTGAGACTGGCCTGCTTCCCAGCCTGGGGACCGCTGTCCGCCCAATTCGAGGCCCGCCGCTCACCTGAACTCGAGACTGATCTCCTTGGCAGCCGTCTCCTCGACTCTGACGAGCGCCTGGCACTTGGCGGCCTGGGCGGCCGACAGCTGGTCGGCCAGGTCGGCCAGCTCGGCCGTCAGCCGGTGTGTCTCAGCGCCGCGCCGCTCCAGCTGCTGCTGCAGCGTCGCCTTCTCTGAGCGCAGCGTCTCCTGGCCGCGCCGCGCCTCCAGCTCCGCGGCCGTGACACTGCCGACACCCGCCAGACGTCATCGCAGACTCACTGAGCCGTCCGACACCAGGTACAGACTCACTGAACCGTCCCACACCCGGTACAGACTCACTGGACCACCCGACACCCGCCAGATGTCAGCGCAGACTCACTGAGTCGTCCGACACCAGGTACAGACTCACTGGACCACCCGACACCCGGTACAGACTCACTGGACCACCTGACACCCGCCAGACGTCAGCACATACTCACTGAGCCGTCCCACACCCGGTACAGACTCACTGGACCGTCCCACACCCGGTAGAGACTCACTGGACCGTCCCACACCCGGTACAGACTCACTGGACCGTCCGACACCCGGTACAGACTCACTGGACCGTCCGACACCCGGTACAGACTCACTGGACCGTCCGACACCCGGTACAGACTCACTGGACCGTCCCACACCCGGTAGAGACTCACTGGACCACCCGACACCCGGTACAGACTCACTGGACCGTCCGACACCCGGTACAGACTTACTGGACCGTCCGACACCCGGTACAGACTCACTGGACCGTCCCACACCCGGTACAGACTCACTGGACCGTCTGACACCCGGTACAGACTCACTGGACCGTCCGACACCCGGTACAGACTCACTGGACCGTCCGACACCCGGTACAGACTCACTGGACCGTCCCACACCCGGTACAGACTCACTGGACCACCCGACACCCGCCAGACGTCAGCACATACTCACTGAGCCGTCCCACACCCGGTACAGACTCACTGGACCGTCCCACACCCGGTAGAGACTCACTGGACCGTCCCACACCCGGTACAGACTCACTGGACCGTCTGACACCCGGTACAGACGCACTGGACCGTCCGACACCCGGTACAGACTCACTGGACCGTCCGACACCCGGTACAGACTCCCTGGACCGTCCGACACCCGGTACAGACTCACTGGACCGTCCGACACCCGGTACAGACTCACTGGACCGTCCGACACCCGGTACAGACTCACTGGACCACCCGACACCCGCCAGACGTCAGCACATACTCACTGGACCGTCCGACACCCGGTACAGACTCACTGGACCGTCCCACACCCGGCACAGACTCACTGGACCGTCCCACACCCGGTACAGACTCACTGGACCGTCCGACACCCGGTACAGACTCACTGGACCGTCCGACACCCGGTACAGACTCACTGGACCACCCGACACCCGCCAGACGTCAGCGAAGACTCACTGAGCCGTCCGACACCAGGTACAGACTCACTGAACCACCCAACACCTAGTACACTCACTGGATCGCCGGACACACAGTACTCACTGGAACACGTGGCACACGCTACACTCACTCGACCACCTGCTACCCGGTACAGACTACGGGACCACCTGCCATCCGGTAGACTATGAGACCACCTGCTACCCAGTGCAGACTACGAGATCGCCCGCTACCCAGTACAGACTACGAAACCACCTGCTACCCAGTGCAGACTACGAGATCACCTACTACCCAGCACATACTATGATATTACCTGCTACCCAGTACAGACTATGAGACCACTGCTACCCAGTACAGACTATGATATCACCTGCTACCCAGTACAGACTATGCAGTGATAAATTATTCGTGAAATAGGGTGGAATATATCACTTTCTGAACACTTAATCGACATCCTTCTCGAAGAAGAATCGACATCCTGCTCCTTGATGTGTGCTTATGAAGTCTTCGTGTTTCCTTTCTAACAGCATCTCGCTTATAAGTATCATGTTCATGCTCTCGATAATAATGTACACTTGCCTGCGCTTTGCTTGCAAAACACACTCGCTTTAAAGGCGGCTCAAATGACCTTTATGGTCTGGCAAGCCTAAAAAAATCCTCCCCCCACTTTCGATAAGGAATGGCGATACACGAACATTTCGCAATGCAATTTAAGGTAAAATGATAAACTATAATTTGATATGGCATACAATAACAGATTACAGCATAGGTATTATTCTCCCTGTCCCGAATATACCTCTTCCTAAGTTACATATCGCAAAACAAATGATAAAGATACAGCAATAAGTACCTATTGACCATTGGCTCAAATTTGAGTCTGAAAGACATCAAAAGCACTTCATATGACACTAGTTCCAGAGCAAATTTCGACATCCTACTGTGCTCGTTTCGACATCTCACACCCAACGAAAAACCGTTATTTTAACCCTGAGACTATGAGAACCTGCTACCTAGTACAGACTATGAGACCACCTGCTACCCAGTACAGACTATGATATCACCTGACAGCTAACTCAACATAGACCAAGGAATGACCCAATACTTAACACAGCCTATGTGAATACCCAAGACTCAGCTCAACATAGATTGTCAGAGTGTTACACTCAACTGCACAGACAGATAGCACACCTGACACTAGCACAGCATATCACATAATAATATCAGGAAGGAGAATAAAAACCATACTGCACGAACATGTCCCCCCCCCCACCCACACACACACTCACAATTTGCCATTTCATTCCATGCCTGATCTTTAGTGGAAATGTTACAGATGGATATGATAAAGGAAGTTTGCTCACCTCTTCAGCATGGATAAGCAACATCAAAGCAGGAGGAGCACAGGATGCAGACCACATACTTCAGCTGGACATTGCCCTACAGCCTGCTGCAGCCACAGCCAGGCCGGCTGGACGTCGCCCCAGAGCGACTCATCCCACCTGGTGAGGCTGGCATCGGTCTTTCTGAACGACTCGGTGATGGCGGTCAGCTGCTCCTGCAGCTGTTGAGCCGCTGCCCGCTGCTGCTCCAGCAGGGTGGTCTGCTGCTCCAGCTCCTGCTGGCTCTCCTGCAGCTGGTGACCCAGCTCGAACTCGCTCTGCTCTGGAGACAGTTTGGGTTGGAATAGTTTGTTTACCCCATCATTCCTCCAAAAAGCAATACAAAAATGTCCAGTTAAATGCCACTTGGAGGAAATAAAAGCCACTTTCAAGTCATGTCATTCAATTGAATACCTATAAACATTATGTTTAAAAATAATCCAAAGGAGAGGGTGGCAGATAGGCATCTGAACACACTCCCTGCTCTCACGCCACTGTTTGAGGAGTAATTGATTATTTGGGTTTAAGGGCGCACCGACTGCAGGGTCATTTGGCGCCCATTTGAGTTTGAGGAGTAAATGAACAGTCTTGAGGGAATTGGTAGCGATTGGAGAGAAGTAAGGAATCTACAGATGAAGTGAGGAGTCCATTGAGAAATGAATGCATCTCAGACTCCTGCAGAAGTCTGTAAATGGAAGGATGGTGGTCCACACAAATACAGAGAAAGTAAGAATAAACAGAAAAACCTAACCTAGCCAAACAATATAATGCATAAATAGCAATGAAATGTAACCGAACAAACCATATACACTGCCACAGGATCAAACCAGAAGATCTGTTTATTCCAACCACAGCAAGATTGATCTCTCAGTCAATGCCATCAAGGATCTCAGTAGGCTGTTGGCTTTGGTAGGGAATGGTTTTTGCCACATATGTGCAGAATTCATGTGGGATTAAACTGGAAACTAAACATTTGCAACAGTGAGAGGAGTGTTGATTGCCCTGTTTATGATATTGGAGAAACATCAGGGATGAATATTTCTGGACTTATCTCATATCCAAACTAGAATACAAAATGCTGTGGTTATTCCCTATGGTTATGCACCATGCACATGGTGTGCAACATTGGTGGTTATACACCATACACATGGTATCGACGTATACATATGCTGTACAAGAGACAGTCAGTTACTTTGGAGCAGACCAAGATGTAAGTGGAGAAAGTAGATATATCCGGCGATTTTACCATTATGTTCCCTCAACATTAGCATGATGCCACTGCAAGAGATGATTGATGATGAATATCATGCTCCACAGGAACATTTCTAGGCTTTGGAATCTGCCATTCATGAGACTGAGGGACACAGTTGGCTCCGACTGAAATAGTGATATGGAGTAGCACAATGTAGCAGGGGCAGATCCAGAACTTGTCATGAGGGCACTTATTTATTGAGGGAAGTCATTTCTTTGGAGGAGCATTGCTGTGAAAGTACCTGAAGGGGCACCTCTGGCTGAATAAAAATATTTAGGGGGTGCATTCATGCACACTGATAGGCCCTCCAGTCTTTGATGGCTTCTGAGGGGTTTCTGAGGGGCTTTTGAGACATTAAAAATACAATCGTCTGATTTCAGCATATAGTAGTCCATTTCAGTTGTACCATAGACTCAGATAATTTCAGGGCATATTAGGCCCATTAGGCCACAGGCAATTTTAGAGCATAATGTGATGTTCCCTCAAAATTTTAAGATTTCACCAAGGGTTCAATCCAATATGGGGATACCCAACTTGACTCTTAGATGAATTCCTGGAGTCACTAATGGCCAGGCTAATATTAGTCTGTATTATGAAGGTATATGCTGTATTAAGAATGCCTGAAAAGCAATAAGATTCCCTAAAACTCCTGGGCACTGCCAGGCCAAGACATTATTTATTGAGGAAAGAGCTGTAGTGGCTGTACATATGTGTACATGTGGGAGTCATTTAAAGGAATTGTGCATGTGTTTGTCTACATATTGCTGTATAATAAGACTGGATCTGTTTCTGAAATGGACCTTGAGGATGTGGTGCATGAGCATGTGCCATCACGCTCATCCTGTGACATGTGGTAGTTCCAGCTGTATTGGCTGTGCATGTCTGGTTGTGTGCCATCACGCTCATACTGTGACATGTGGTAGTTCCAGCTGTATTGGCTGTGCATGTCTGGTTGTGTGCCATCACGCTCATACTGTGACATGTGGTAGTTCCAGCTGTATTGGCTGTGCATGTCTGGTTGTGTGCCATCACGCTCATACTGTGACATGTGGTAGTTCCAGCTGTATTGGCTGTGCATGTCTGGTTGTGTGCCATCACGCTCATACTGTGACATGTGGTAGTTCCAGCTGTATTGGCTGTGCATGTCTGGTTGTGTGCCATCACGCTCATACTGTGACATGTGGTAGTTCCAGCTGTATTGGCTGTGCATGTCTGGTTGTGTGCCATCACGCTCATACTGTGACATGTGGTAGTTCCAGCTGTATTGGCTGTGCATGTCCGGTTGTGTGCCATCATGCTCATACTGTGACATGTGGTAGTTCCAGCTGTATTGGCTGTGCATGTCTGGTTGTGTGCCATCACGCTCATACTGTGACATGTGGTAGTTCCAGCTGTATTGGCTGTGCATGTCTGGTTGTGTGCCATCACGCTCATACTGTGACATGTGGTAGTTCCAGCTGTATTGGCTGTGCATGTCTGGTTGTGTGCCATCATGCTCATACTGTGACATGTGGTAGTTCCAGCTGTATTGGCTGTGCATGTCTGGTTGTGTGCCATCACGCTCATACTGTGACATGTGGTAGTTCCAGCTGTATTGCCTGTGCATGTCTGGTTGTGTGAGTCTGTTGAGGGAGTTGCATGCAGATTTAGGTCTGTATATAACTCTATACAAATACTTGGTCCATTCTTTTCAAATCATTCTTTGGTCCATTCATTCTTTTCAAATCCTTTCTTACATATTTTTTAATACATGAAGGTTTGGCTAGATTCAGTTAGATTATCCAGTATTTTTTTCTTAAAAGGTGATTTGGGAATCGTTGGATTTTTGCAGAATACCATGTTTATGAACGTGATTCGGAAGATGCGATCATTCGTTTTCTCCGTAAATGCTTACATATCGGTTAATCTTAGCGATAATTTCTATAATGCGCCATATATGCCACACCGCTGTTATTTGTTGCACAATTTATCCATACCTCACCTGGCACTTCTCAGACGTGATTAAAGGGACATTCAACACTTCGCGCAGTTGATTCAACACTTTTTCATGTCGAAAATGCTTCATTTCTGCCTCTTTGCCACATAGATGACACACCGCTACTACTCTACCAGAACGCAAAAAAAAACTAAGAAGTGCACGGCTCAAGGCCGTGATGTACGGATGACGTCACAATAAATATTACGCTTGTTTTTAAATTATAATATATGAGTTTATATTAGTTTAGATAAGAGTAGATTGTATTATGTTAGGTTAGGTTAGGTTAGGTTTCCCTATTTAATTATGAATTATCATACTACTTGTTGAAAGTCGTGAGGCAAGACGAGACCGCGCAGAAGCCGGCTGCTCTCTGAGCCATGCTGTATGTTTAGTTTTTTTTTGGCATTGTGGTGGAATAGTAGTGGTGTCATCTATGTGGCAGAGAGGCGGAAATGAAGCATTTTCAACGTGAAAAAGTGTTGAATCAACCGAGTGAAGTGTTGAATGTCCCTTTAATCACGTCTGAGAAGTGCCAGGTAAGGGATGGATAAATTATGCAACAAAGAGCAGCAGTGTGGCATATATGGCGCATTATAGATATTATCGCTAAGATTAACCAAGACGTAAGCATTTACGGAGAAAACGAATGATCGCATCTTCCGAATCACGTTCATAAACATAGTATTCCGAAAAAATACAGGAATTCCCAAAACACCGAAGAAAAATTTACCGATTATCCCATATTTATTTTTTTAATAAACATTTTATGGGAAATTTGTGAGAAAAAATTATTTTTTTTCTTTAAAAAAATACAGGCCAGCTTGGGTTAGGTTAAGCTTCATTACATTTTTCAGCTTGGAAGTTTTTGATTAAAACATTATTTTGGAATTTTACATTTTTAGAAAAGAATCTGCTTTCTTGCATGAAAGGACAGGCTAGGCTAGGCAGTAATCTTTACCTTTCGGCCGACACATACTGCCAAGGTTAGTGATTTGTAAAGAGGTGTACAGTGGGGAACAGTGACATCACAGGAGTCAGGGAAGTGATGTCACAGGAGTCAGGTGTCGGTAAAGATTACCACCAAACCTAGACTAAGATAATGTAGCATAATATACAAAATGTATCATAGCATAATATAATCTAACCTAACCTAACCTAACCGGAAAACCAGAATCCTCCTAAGCACTTGTGACGTCACTTCCCTGACTCCTGTGACGTTCCCCCACTGTACACCTCTTTACAAATCACTAACCTTGGCAGTATGTGTTGGCCAAAAGGTAAAGATTACCGGCTAGGCTAGGTTAGGTCATGTTACTTTTTTATTTTGAACATTACTTCTTACACTATATTACCCAACTCCAAGGCCATTTTTTGGTGTTATTTTGCCTATCAACTGAAGGGTATGCATTTGCAGAGGAAATGAGCAGTCACATCATGTTCAGCACATTCATAAACAATGCACTAGAAAAAGAAATTCCAAGAAAGCAGAAAATAACATAATCTGCAAATTTACTGGTTAGGCAAGGTTGGGTAAGGTTATTTTTATCATTTTCTGTATTTTGAACACTTCTTTTTATGATATATTACCCAACTCCAAGCCACTTTTGGGAGTTATTTTTCCTTCCAAATGAAAAGTATGCATTTCCAGAGGAGATGAGTGGTGACATCATGTTCAGCACATTCATACATTGCATTAAAACGGAAATTCCGATATCAGAAATTACTTACCTTAAACTGTAAATTTACCCAACATTGCATCATCTTACCTTTCTGAACTTTGAAATCTTCATAATCAGACTTCAGAGACTTCACAGAATCATTGAAACTGCCCAGGGACTGAAGCAGTTTGTTCCTTATCTCAACAGGTATCAATATGATCTCGTTTTCAGCAAGGAAGGACAACAGTCCTCCCTCTGCCTCCATCTTTACCTACAATTTTGACAGCGTCAGTAGCTATTCGATCTCGGTCCTCCTGTTTACAAGATTCAAGTCCCACCAGCCGGCACGCTCAACGAGTTTGCAAGGATATCAATTTCAAGTTCGTGCAGCTCAGATCTTGCAGCTCAGGTGCAGTTCGTACTCGGGGGGTCCAATATCGTTTGGCAATCGATGACGTCACATGGGCTGGACAATTGCTCAGTCCCGTAGGCGCTCCAGCCAAACTTCCGTGTTTTCAACACGTCATTTCCGACCTTAAATGCGGTCAAAAATGGACACAATCGGGTTCATTTGAAAGCTTGAAGAATCTTGTCCGCGAATATGAGTCTTATTTTTCCCTAACACTAGGACTTTTTGCTTGGATCCGCGCTGACTGCATTCATGTCGAGCGCCGCAGGAATCGCGCGGTGCCACGGGTAGTAGCAGCATGATGAGACAGGCCAACTGAAGATCACGGCTAGCAAGGAGGGGTAGGAGCAAGTAAGACATAACTGTTGCAACATAATTCCTCTCCACTCGGTGCAAGAGTATAAACAAGGGTGGGGGCACCGGGGTGGGGGGGGGGCATGTGCCTCCCATGGGAATGTGGTGCCCCTCCGGCCAGGAAAAGGCGCCAACATTATATTTAGGCAACCGGCAGAGGTACCGATGCCGGTTGGAATGTCACGCCCTTATCACCCATGTGCAGATACGGAACCTGCAACTGGTTTTCAGGATCGTTTTCATTTTTCATTCATATGCGCCTAGACCAGAGGTGTTCTTTGATATGATTTTGAGTAGCAAATTCCCCCTCAGTGTAATAATCAAATAGATATATATATGTATATATATATATGTATGTATATATATATATATATATATATATATATATATATATATATATATATATATATATATATATATATATATGCCGGCCATTTCGGAAACATTTGAAGAGGAGGGAGAGGGTTGAAATCCACTGACTTCGGAACGATGGTGATAGGTTTGGCACCTTGCAGCGCCAAATTAAGTTGCTCCTACTCATCATAGCATTAAATAACAATGGGTACTTATGAAAAATACTGGTCCAAAGCCGGCGACCATTTGTATGAGTGTTGCTTGAGCCACCTCCAAATCCGTTTTCCCCCACATGCAAATACTAGGTACGCCACTGTCCACGCTACTCTATCTGGGATATGTGAACTTTGAGCCTTAATCACTGAAAGGGGCTTAGACCTCCAATGTAAAATCCAGCCCATGAAATATAGGTGTTTCTGTTATTGGGGAGGGGAAGGTGGTGTGAACAGTAGGAGCAGTTCCTGCCAGAACCTCAAAACACTGCAGCTTAAAGCTGTGGATTTTTTTTTCAAGCAAACATTTGGAGACATCTGGATAAAAAGCTTGACTTTTCCCCTGCACCAGCCTTGAAGGCCTGTCAATAGCACTGACAATGAGTGTATCCCAGAGTAAGGCCACATGGTGACCAACCCCCTCCTTGAACTGATGAAACTTCAATTGAAATTGACCTGAAATTGAATATCCAGTGCACTGAATCTTATAATATTGGTATGAATACACACAGACATGTTTCAGACATCCACACCATTTTAGATTACTAGAAGATCACACATATAATTAATGCCGTTCTCCAACATTACTACCGGGTATTCCTACGAACTCCTGAAATTATTTGCTATCTTATAAAAAAAAATTAACCTTACTTGTCATAAAAAGAGATGGCTTAGTGCTTCATTCACCTTTTCTAGGCATGCATGGCCACAAATCCTCTTCCTAATAGCATCTTTTGCACTGCAGTTGGTCCAATTTTTATCCCAAATGCACTCAGTGTGCCTTTTCCATTAGGGATCATGGGTCTCTGTGAACCAGCTGATGCACACAGTGCACCTCAAGTTACCAAGATTTACAGTCTAGGATGTGACCATGCAGAAAGAATGCTCCAATGCATATGCACTCCGTTAAGAAAATTGCATTAATTATGCATGGTAATTTGCAAGCAAATTGAGTTGACAAAAGCATCATAGTTGGAAATGAGGATATTTCCATCAAAAGGTTAGGATAGGCTAGGTTAGGTTATGCTGCATTTTCAAACATTATTTGTATGCTATGCTACCTAAATGAAAGCCCATTTTTGTTTTGGTGTTATTTTGCTCACAACCTGAAAGTGAGCATTTGCACAGAAAATGAGTGATCCATCATCTTAGTCACCTTTATAAACATTGCATTGGAATTATAAATTCCAAGGATTCATAAAACACATTAAAACATAAATGTACCGGTAAGCCTAGGTTCATATTTGACAAATCCAGCCATGGTTTCAATTTCAATTCGTGAAATTGTAAGGGTTATGAACGATAACAGGTTGAGGGCTGTTGTATCCTATGAATTGAGGAAATTCTGCACCAAACTTAAGAGAATGTTCAATAACCTAGGAATCCAAAGAACCAACCAAAGAATATTCATCAGACTCATATTCCAATTTCCCATGCCAACAATCAGAAACACCGTATGCCCAACCACAACAATACTCGGATGTCTTTGCTGCGCCACAGATGAATCTTAGCCAGGTTTTAAAGCGTATTTGGAATGTTTACGTGACGTCATCGTAGATACTAAAATACTGGTAGATTCTACTAGAAATCTCGCATATTCCTTCCTACGTCACTAGGGCTGGAACTAGAAAACCTACTAGATTCCGTTGTACCCTTTAGTATTAGTACCCAGGTTCGTACAGTTTGCAACGAGGATGCCAGATAGCGTTTCTGAAGGAAAACTACAATGCATCAAAAGTAGCAATGTTACTTTTAACTGGAGGAAAATAGTGGAGAAGTCTGTAATATGAAGATGATTATAAAAAGCAATTTAATATAAATACTCATATTAAGTCAAATAGGATAAAAAATCGGTCTAATATATTTCGGTCGTGAACCTTCTTCGGAGACAGTCTTCTGTCTCCGAAGAAGGGTCACGCCCGAAATAAATTAGACCGATTTTTGATCATATTTTGCATAGTATGAGCATTTGGTTACTTTTTATAATCATCTTCAATTTGACTATGATCAACACAGTTCTGCGCAACATTATCAAGTCTGTAATATGGTAACTCTGAGTGAAAGCATTTGGCTCGAAGAAATACTTCGTAGCAACTACCAAGGCTATAGAACACCACCCACGGTCTCGTAGCCCATCTCTAGGGTCTGTTCCCGTGGCTCCACCAGAAGGAACTCAGTGGAGGCTAGTGGAGGCTAGTTGAGACTGGCCCACGGGAACGACCGATGGAGCTTGGTGGAGAAATCAGCTGACAGCGGTGTGAATTCCGCGACAAAAAGGAAGCATTTGGCGCTGTATCATAAATTGGCCAAATTGCCTTTCAAATGTTTGTCCAGATGATCGCACAATGTACATGGTATGCCTTGTTTTACAAAGTCCCAAATTTGTCTTTATTTCTGGCTATGTATGTGTCCTCAGAAACTGCGGGGAGCACACGTCCTTTTCGCCTATGGGATGAACCAGGCAATCTCTTTCCTCTCGGTTGAGCATCGTCTCCCCCTGTTTTGCGGTTTGGCCTGCCTTCTTAACGTACAGCATATAATCTCGTGTCTGGACCCGCCGGGCTCCCTCGGCCCCGAGGCGCTTCTCTACCCGATGCTTACTTTTCCTCAACTCAACTTGCCCGACCTCGTCGATCGGGCTCGAGTAGGATTTTAGTCGGCGCCAGGAGAACGGCGGTACTTCTGGGCACGGGAATTGCGGCGGATCCGGCCGTAAAGTAACATCTTCCCTTAGGCCGAATGACGTAGATCAAAGGCCTGAAAAAACATGTTGTGGTCTGCATCTGTTACTTCGATTATTGTTCATAGTTGTAGTAATTTCATATTTTCTTTGCCAAGGATGATCCTGGTATTTAGTTGATGCATGAAGATGAGATTCGTATGATGGAGGACGTTGTTTACACGCAAATATATGGCGCAAGTGCGCCGTGATTGAGCTCAACTGAAAAATCACAATTGGACCCTGCTTCTGGGCTGGTGGAGCTTTTGCTCCACTGGTGGAGGTTGGTGGAGGAAAAATATCCACCGGATTTGCGACGGGAACGACCAGTGGAGATTTCTGGAGGTTAGTGGAGCGGGGGGGGGGGCAAGTTGTTCCGGGCCTGTGACGTAGCCAAGGCGATACTCGGGAGCACTTTGCGTGCATCTCAAGCCAAAATGAACAATATTTGCCACGGCTTTACGCAGGAAATTTTAATTGTACATGAGAAAATTTGATACCATGCAAATGCCTGAAGAGTTCTACACACGAATCCAGATCGTTTTTACTTGTATCAAACCGAAAAAGTATGTTTCCTTGCCGGTAAATGAGGACACTACACAAAACCGGCCGGCCGACTCACGGAGGGCGGGGCCTAAGTCGTTGCCATGACGACCGGCTGGCCCTCAAGGCCAGTCTTGCGTCGAGCTTCGGCAGAAAAGGAAGCTGCTGTGAAATAAAATTGAACGTTCTTTCTCATTCTTTGTACTCTTTTTCATGTCATCCTTTGCTTTCTCGTGTCAGCTGAATACAGGAGAAAGTAAAGCATGCCATAGTACCATATGATCTTTTCTAATGAAAATTTATCGAAAATTAAGAAAAATAAAGAACATGAAGTTTATGCAGCGGTTGCGGCACTTTATCGCCAATTGCCAGGAATCTGCTAGATTTGGAATATTCTACTATAGGATTCTATAATCCGCCAGATGTCCACCACATTCTAGTAGAATATCGCATATTATAGCTGTGACGTCACCAAGGCACGCTATATACTAGATCTGAGAATATACTAAACTTGGGTGTACCTGTTCTTTAATATACTCTGAGTGGAGCCACGGGAACAGACCCGTACTAATTATGGCCTTGATTACTGCGCTCTTGTTACGTTTTGCTAACGCCCTCAACTGTTTACACTTCCGTCCATGTAAACGGCCTTGTTCCGTCCATGGTTCCGGCAGGTAATCGTTGTCTGTGCTCTGCGAATTGGATATTGAAAGTACTGTGGGATCAGCGAAGAGTACCGAAACCTGCCGTCGCTTGAAAGGTACTTCTGATATGATTTTCATATGCAAGAAAGGAGCTTGGGGTGGGTGGCAGAGTGGGAATTAAGGCACTTCTTAAGATATTTTATCTCTGAAAACACTGCACTCCGGGTTCATACTATCCATGATGAGCTTCACATGTACTCCGACGCAGATGTGGGTACAAATATTTAAATAAAACAAACAGAACGACACCCAAAAAACGTAGTTATTCCACTTACGGTCACCACTCAAACTAAAAACTTTTTGTAGCAGTCAGCAGCCGGACCACAGCTTCACACACTCCTATCAATCTCAACCACCGGAATTGCAGACAACAAAGCGCCAGCAGCACTTGCAAGATGGTGCGCATGCGCACTGAGTACAATGTTCTCCGGCGCTGGAGCAGCGTCTCTGAAAACCTGTGTTCTTGCCACCCATATAGTGGGAAAGTTTGACAGTTTTAAGAGACGTCCTCCAGAGTCCCGGAGGCCACCGATCAGAATTGGCTGCATTAGGGTTTTCTGTTCTGAAATCTGTCTGTCAACCAATCAATGCAAGGTATTGTTTATATAAAGTCATAAACATTAGCAACTTTGAGCACATGGTTAACAGTGTCATACTGCAAACACAAGACCTTGACTGATCCTTTGCTTTGTGCTCTGCTATCACATCCAACTGTGGCATGTGCGGTAGCGGAGTTCTGTTCGTATTACATAGGACATTGGCTGCGTAGGTAGGTATGCGCTCTAAGCTTGGGGTGAAGTGTGAAATATTTTTGTTTGTTTTTCATATGGCTAGCCTTGTACTGAGACCAACAGTGAAAGGAAAGCACATTGCTCCTGTGAGTTATGAGAGACGCAACAGTGCTGATTGTCACGAGTCACTACCGGGCAGTGCCATCCATTGTTCACTTCTTTGTTCCTATGTTTTTACATTTTATTTGACAAAAAAATGACAATGCATATTACTTATGCATATTATGTAGGTACTGATTACATAGGTTTTTCTGGTCAGTTCCTGGTAAACAGATTCCATGCATAAAAAATAATGTCCATGAAAATGTACTCCGGAAGAAGTCGGTATGCACTCCGACTCCCAACCCGGAAAGTAAGATTCCCACTCTGGTGGGTGGCCCAGGTCCAGCGGCACAGCCAAGGCGAGCCGGGGCCTGATACTTGTTTTCTGGCTTGATTTTCGGCACGCTTCGCGCACCAAAAGTTGTTGTGATGGAATGGTTGTTTGGTAGTCCGCCTCAGAAGATCCTGACTACACTATTTTCTGTTCCAGAGTTAAATGTTTATGAACATGATTAAGACTGTGGGGAATTTGCAGTGGATAACTTACCATGAATATGTTTATTATACATGATGTAAAATTTGTGGGATTTGAAGAGATCAAATGACATACAATATTCCATCTGAAAATAAAGAGGCATACTTACGTGGCATTTCTCTTCTGGGTTTCTTATTTTAGGTCACCAACTCATCCACTTCCTCTTATTTTGGTTCCTATCCCTAGATCAATGTCAGTGATGTTTGTGAGCAGTAGCTGACATGTTTGACGATACTCTGTGTTTGGTGTGTTCTATATCTATCACCAGAAGTCACCCACATTTCATCAGTGTTTGTTGCTGCAGTAAGGGCATACAGAACTCCAACATGGACCGTCGCTTGGTGGCAGGCGAGTCGCACCACAAGTACGCCGCCTCCTCCGAGTACGCGGCGTCCGAGTCGCAGTCGAGCGCGTCCAAGGGCCTCGAGTCCAGCAAGGGCTCACACTCGCCGTCCAAGAGCATCTGTTCGGCCAGCTCGAGCTCGTCGGAGCACCTGGCCGCCGAGCCCAAGGCCAAGACCAAGTCGGCGCTGGTGCGGGACCAGACGCTGCGCGCCGACGACCCTCCGCTGGTGCGCGGCGAGACGGTGCAGGTGACTGCGCGCGACGTCACCTACCTGTGTCCGTACAGCGGCCCCGTCTGCGGCACGCTGACCGTCACCGACTACAAGATCTTCTTCCGCGCCGAGGAGAAGGAGAAGTACCTGGAGCTGGACGTGCCGCTGGGCGTCATCAGCCGCGTGGAGAAGGTGGGCGGCGCCAACACCAGTCGCGACATCAACTCGTACGGCATCGAGCTCTTCTGCAAGGACATGCGCAACCTGCGCTTCGCGCACAAGCAGGAGAACCACTCGCGCCGCAACGTGTTCGAGAAGCTGAAGCAGCACACGTTTCCGACGGCGCACAAGATGCGTCTGTTCGCCTTCCAGAACGCGGAGACCTACCCGGAGAACGGCTGGAACGTGTACGAGCCGATCCTGGAGCTGCGCCGCCAGGGCCTGCCGACCGAGTCGTGGCGCATCACGAGGCTCAACGAGAACTACGAGGTGTGCGACAGCTACCCAGCCGTGTGGGCGGTGCCGGCGGCCGCCACCGACGACGACCTGCGCGCCGTGGCCGCCTTCCGCAGCCGCGGCCGACTGCCCATCCTCTCGTGGATACACCCCGAGTCGCAGGCGACCGTCACACGCTGCTCTCAGCCGCTGGTCGGCGTGTCGGGCAAACGGTCGCGCGAGGACGAGGCCTACCTGCAGACCATCATTGACGCCAACGCCCAGTCCCACAAGCTCTACATCATGGACGCGCGGCCCAGCGTCAACGCGGTCGCCAACAAGGCCAAGGGCGGCGGCTACGAGCTGGACGATTTCTACGAGAACGCCGAGCTCGTCTTCCTCGACATCCACAACATCCACGTGATGCGCGAGTCGCTGCGCAAGCTGAAGGAGCTGCACTTCCCCAACATCGACGAGGCGCACTACTACAGCGGCCTGGAGGCCACCAATTGGCTGGAGCACATCAAGTGCATCCTGACGGGCGCGCTCAAGATCGTGGACAAGGTGGAGTACAACAAGACGTCGGTGCTGGTGCACTGCTCGGACGGATGGGATCGGACGGCGCAGCTCACTGCGCTGGCCATGCTCCTTCTCGACCCCTACTACCGCACCATCCGCGGCTTCCAGGTGAGAGTCCCCCACTCCTCTCACCCTCCTCCTTGGCACCCCAGTGCCGTGGACACGCTACACCGCCCCTCCCCTCACCCGCCTCCCTGGCGCCCCAGTGCCGTGGACACGCCGCACCGCCCCTCCCCTTACCCGCCTCCCTGGCGCCCCAGTGCCGTGGACACGCTACACCGCCCCTCCCCTCACCCGCCTCCCTGGCGCCCTTGTGCCGTGGACACGCTACACCGCCCCTCCCATCACCCGTCTCCCTGGCGCCCCAGTGCCGTGGACACGCTACACCGCCCCTCCCCTCACCCGCCTCCCTGGCGCCCCAGTGCCGTGGACACGCCGCACCGCCCCTCCCCTTACCTTACCCGCCTCCCTGGCGCCCCAGTGCCGTGGACACGCTACACCGCCCCTCCCCTCACCCGCCTCCCTGGCGCCCCAGTGCCGTGGACACCCGCCCCTCCCCTCACCCCCTCCCGGACCCAGTGCCGAACGCCGCACCGCCCCTCCCCTCACCCGCCTCCCTGGCACCCCAGCGTGGACACGCCGCACCGCCCCTCCCTACCCGCCTGGCACCCAGTCCGGCACACCGCCCTCTACCCGCCTCCTGGCACCCCAGTCCGAATACACCGCCCCTCCCTACCCCCGGCACAGTGCCGGACCCCACCCTCCCTCACCCGCCTCCCTGGCACCCCAGTGCCGTGGACACGCCCACCGCCCCTCCCCCTACCCGCCTCCCTGGCGCCCCAGTGCCGTGGACACGCTACACCGCCCCTCCCCTCACCCGCCTCCCTGGCACCCCAGTGCCGTGGACACGCTACACCGCCCCTCCCCTCACCCGCCTCCCTGGCACCCCAGTGCCGTGGACACGCTACACCGCCCTCCCCTTACCCGCCTCCCTGGCACCCCAGTGCCGTGGACACCTACACCGCCCCTCCCTTAACCGCCTCCCTGGCACCCCAGTGCCGTGGACACGCTACACCGCCCCTCCCCTCACCCGCCTCCCTGGCACCCCAGTGCCGTGGACACGCTACACCGCCCCTCCCCTCACCCGCCTCCCTGGCGCCCCAGTGCCGTGGACACGCCGCACCGCCCCTCCCCTTACCCGCCTCCCTGGCGCCCCAGTGCCGTGGACACGCTACACCGCCCCTCCCCTCACCCGCCTCCCTGGCGCCCCAATGCCGTGGGCACGCTGCAACGCTCCCTCACCCGCCTCCCTGGCGCCCTAGTACTGTGGGCACCCTGTACTGCCCCTCCCAGCATCGCCTTCGTCACACCGTAGTGCTATGGGCACGTTGGAACGGCCCTCCACTCATCGTGTCCCTGATACGTCAGTGCTGCGGGAATACTCAGAAACAGAATTGCCACTGTTTCAAAGCATTGGAGTTGGTACCTACAACAATGTTCCAAACTTGAGTTTGTAGGAACTGTTTAATCATTTGGATCAAAAGCAGCATGTGAACTGCCAGTTCAGCCTCAAAGATTATGTGATTTGTAACAGTTCCATGCCGTAGTCGAAAATGGTATAGCTTATCTGCTTAGCCAGCATCGGTCATTGGTTCTTGACGGTGCCTGGGAAGCGCCTTAGAGTTTCCAGAGCGAATGATATTTTGTACTCCTGGTATGGTGAGTGTTTTGCAATGCCCATTTTGGCTGCTTATATGCTGAACAATGAAACATAAAATGCCTGTTTTGTTCTACTCCCCACTCCCACTTGTTTGGTTAACCCTGCGGACCTCGAATGTCCAATATTTCTAAGTCTTGCACACTTTGAGCATCATTTTGTCCTATAATTTGCAAGTTGTGCATTCCCTGTAACAAATTACAAAGCCTCCCCGGTAGCTCAATCGGTTAGAATGTTAGCATTCATTGGTCTCCCCTGTCCTTGCAAGATAGGGTTAGAGTCGCTTCACGTGCTCTCATTTAGCCTCCGACTGGGATGGTCAGTTGGTAACTGGCCCGATAAGCCTGGGACGACCTACCTGCCGTCAATGGCCGTCATGGTGCATTAACGGCACGTTACACTATCGGTCAAAATACTGCCGTTGAACTGGAATTCAGGGATCGGGTGGTAGGCCAGGCTTCACAAGCTCTGCTTAGCAATAGCGCCCTGGTCAATATAGCCATCCCAGTAATAATTATGATTACATTTTAGGCTAACAAGAAAAATCACATTTATGGACACCGTCCAAACAGCAGATGTAATGCAGTCGGGCCACGCGTCAGCAATGGGCTCCTCTGGGCCACTCGTCGCCACTGGGCTCCTCTGGACCTGTGACACATCCACCAGCGTGCATTTAGTGAGGCTATCGCTGTGTTCAGAAGCCCCCGATGATGCTAGGTGCTGGCACCTGTTGTGACAGCAATGCGTTGACAGGTCCCCATCACTGGTCGTCACAATGGTTGCAACTGTACATTTGACTGTCACGATTGTCACGACTGCGTGTGCGAAACTCCCTGTCCTTATGGATGTATTTGTGTCCAGCGATTACTGTGGTGCAATGTCATGAACACAATACTGTGAAATGTGTCAGGATATTGAGTCAATGTTTCCACTAATTGCTATCTCCAGTGTCGAGCAACCAGATAATTGTTTGGTGCATGTGTCAGGATGTTGAGTCAGTGTTTTCACTCACTGCTATCCCCAATGTCAAACAACCAGATAATTGTTTAGCGCCGCACTCACCGTACCCGGCGATTGCCACCAGCCTCTACATTGACATCTGGCTCGAAACATCCGGACGCTGGCCAGACTCGAAACCGCAAGCCTCTGGGCGGCGGGTGTCCGTGTTGACGCCTGGCGCGTGCCGCAGGTGCTGATTGAGAAGGAGTGGCTGAGTTTCGGCCACAAGTTTCAGCAGCGCGTGGGCCACGGTGACGACCGCCACTCCGACGCCGACCGGTCGCCCGTATTCGCCCAGTTCGTCGACTGCGTCTGGCAGGTGGGCGAGGCCGGCTGCACTGTCACGAAATCTGCAGGAGTGGCTGCAAAATGGCTCTCAACTGAGGATGTTCTTCCACTCCTACCCTCCCATTTCATATAGTTTCGTTTCCCATCTGTTCGTTCTATACCCGAAATAACAATCAAACCAAAAATGTACATGAGTCAGAAATTCAGCACCTTGAAAATGTGTGTTCTTGCCATCAAATGCAATGCAATGTTCCTGCTAGCAATTGCAAATTACACCTCTCACTGACATGCAACATTATACATCGGAATGATTTACCTGTATTCTGAAGGTTCGTGTACTACTGATGGCACCAATTTCCTTAAGCTGTCCATCTAACATTGTTATGGGCGCTGTATGACCAGCGCAGTCGATGCGTCCCTACCTCCAAATAACCAACCAACCATCAATTGTAACGTGAATTAAGTCCTAGCTAGATAACTATAATTTGTTTTGAAATGCCGCATGTCAACGTTTTCTTACTTTTCAACTTTACCACCTTTTCGAATAATACTTTTCAAATACTACACCCAAGATCAGAATGAATTTTGGGGTCGCTGCTCAGTTGGGTGTTTGGCGGACGGTACAGGGGCGTTGGCAGTCGCGCTGGCTGCTGACTGAACTGAGCAGCCATCTGACGTTACCAGCCGAAGCTGGTAACCAGTGCAGTGTGTTCGGGGTTGGGGGACGGGCTTAACGACATGTTCGGCCGGTGGTAAAATGATCGTCTCTGCACAGGCTGTGGCGCTAAAATACTCCCATATTAAGGTCATGTTTCTCCGATTATTTTCGTGTAAACGTGGCAATGTGTGACGCGGGTTTAAATGTGCGCGCATGTGACAATTGTGCCACTGTGTGACGTGTCCCACACCTTCCCCATGCCCCAGGTGATGCAACACTTTGCCAACGCTTTCGAGTTCCACGAGGAGCTGATACTACAGGTAATGAAGCATCTGTACAGCAACCTGTTCGGAACGTTCCTCTGCAACAGCGAGCGTGAGCGGGTGCGCGAGGACCTGAAGCGCACCACCGTCTCGCTCTGGTCGTTCATCAACTCGAGCATGGAGGAGTACGTGAACCCGCTGTACGCGCCCGAGCTCTACACGGGCGCGCTCTTCCTCAGCCCGTCTCTGCGCCAGCTGCGGCCCTGGGTCAACTATTACTGCCAGTGGAACCCACGCATGATGCCACAGGAGCCGGTGCACGTGCGACAGAGGGAGCTGCTCATGCTGAAGAAGCAGCTGGCGGCGCGCGTGCAGCAGCTGCAGAGGGAGCTGGAGTCGCGCAACACGCGCAACGCCCGTGTGACGTCACCGGTGCCGTCGTGAGCGGCGTCCGTGTGACGTCACTGGATCCGTCGTGAGCGGCGTCCGTGTGACGTCACTGGAGCCGTCGTGAGCGGCGCCAGTGTGACGTCACTGTAACCGTCGTGAGCGGCGTCCGTGTTACGTCACTGGTGCCGTCGTGAGCGGCGTCCGTGTGACGTCACCGGTGCCGTCGTGAGCGGCGTCCGTGTGACGTCACTGTAACCGTCGTGAGCGGCGTCCGTGTGACGTCACTGGAGCCGTCGTGAGCGGCGTCCGTGTGACGTCACTGTAACCGTCGTGAGCGGCGTCCGTGTGACGTCACTGGTGCCGTCGTGAACGGCGTCCGTGTGACGTCACTGGTGCCGTCGTGAGCGGCGTCCGTGTGACGTCACCGGTGCCGTCGTGAGCGGCGCCAGTGTGACGTCACTGTAACCGTCGTGAGCGGCGTCCGTGTGACGTCACTGTAACCGTCGTGAGCGGCGTCCGTGTGACGTCACTGGAGCCGTCGTGAGCGGCGCCAGTGTGACGTCACTGTAACCGTCGTGAGCGGCGTCCGTGTGACGTCACTGGAGCCGTCGTGAGCGGCGTCCGTGTGACGTCACTGGTGCCGTCGTGAGCGACGCTGGCCGAGACGGGCAGGACCGAGGTGGCGCGCCGACAGCTACTACTAGCCGAGTAAGCACTGCGATGGGAAGCACCGACGGAAGCAGGCAGATACTCGCCGATCTGTCACTGCAGAGTCTCCGGACCTGGAGGGTCACTCAGTGGCGATGCGCTATCCCGAGAACGTGGGAACGTGGACGTGGACGTTATCCTGTAAAGCACGGCACGTCCGAGTGGAAGAGCCTCGGAATTGGTGACTGAAAGCCATCGTTTGGCCTGCGCCGGGCCGGGCGGGGGCGACACAGGCGGCGCCCTCTGATGCGAAGGGCGCTGTGGTGGACTGACTGATCGGCCGTGCAGGAGACACCCCCGGCTACCGGGCGCCTCCAGGTACTCCAGCCGCGTGCCCTCTCGAACACGGGACGAGTAAGCGCTTCCTGTTGAACATGCGCGCCGCGTATATGGCTTTATCTGATGAACTACTCTTCCCAGCTGACAATATGCAACAGTGATGTATGCGAGAACGGGGCCGGACGAGTTCGATGGAGCGGCGGACGGCGACGGTGTGGTGGATCGTCCGCCGGCATTTGGTGGCCGACATGGCTGAAGTTGCCGCAACTGACGGTGACGTCCGAGCCGGTGTTGTGTGCCGCTCCAGTCGTATGCAATTGCCAGGTCATGTGTAATCATTGTTTACTACGGTCTGACGGCCACTCGGCGACAATTGAGGTAGGCAGGTCTGACCGTCGGCTGTTGACACGTGCAATTACATGGAACGTGGCTTGAAGGCAAGCGAGAAGCACCGGCTAGTTTTATCTGTATGGTATGCAAGTGTATATGTACCGTAATTGGTGTGCCCATGAAACACTTTAAATGCATGTCGTTCATTTCGCAGCCTTTCCTCTCGAGTACTGAATGGACCAAGATACTCAATGCTGGTATGACCACTGTGCGTGTCATTCATATTGGAATTTCTTCGAAGGTTGATAACAATGAACGCAATGATGGAGTAACCCAAAGGGTATAATTACAGACCTCACGTTCTTTTATATACATTTCTTGTGAATAACAAAGTTGTCTCTCGTAGAGTATTTCTTTGATATAATGTTATGCATCAGAGTGCTTTATTTGCAATGTGCTGAGGATAGCATTGTTCGAAGTCTTTGCCTCAGTCGTAGTTTTGTATTCCAAGCAATTCATACCAAATATATGACAGTATGCTCCAGCCCGCCTAGTTGTGGCATATGAAATCATAGTCTGGAGATCTCCCAGAGGATCGGGATGTAGTAGACCACCGTGTCTACCAGATTAAGTTCACAGCTGCCCAGGAGACATAGCAGTTTGAGGATCATGATTTGCAAAGCATAAGCACAGCGCGAGAATGTGTCTGTGTGTCGCATTACAAACCAGGAAGTGGGAGCGATTTTTTTTTGTATTCGACGCCGTCGTCCATCTTTACTCATCAGATCCCAGCTGAAGGTTACCCGACTGTGGATTCAATTATTCCCCTCTGGTGGCGTGTGATGCCGGGCACGACCGTCACCACCGCCGATTGGTGAATTCAGGTTGTGTGGCTTCGAGTCCGCCGAGGAAAGATGTCGTCACCGGGAGTGGCACGTCGCTGGGCACTGAAGATCAGACCGTGATGAGCACTGTTCCCTCAAGCGAGACGACTTCCTTGGCTGGTTCGTGACAACTCCAGCCGCGTCACATCCGGTGACTTAAGCTCCTCACTTATTGCGCTGGTAACTGTCTGCTGCCACACACGCTGCTATGTTCAAGGTTGGAGGTCTCAGTCTCACTAAACCAAGGGGAAGTCTGGTTCCCAAAGTTTCCAAATTGAGTAGGGAAAATAACAATGGCAGGGCGCTAGACCTTGGGGCTTCAAAGCCCCGGACCCACCCGGGATCTCCAGCCATGGCTATATTATACCATACGGCATACTGGCTGTCTTGCTGGACTATGGGAGAGGAAGCCGTCTACCATAATTTCAACGAGCTCTATGCTAGTGAAACTATATTCTCACAGTCCCGTCGATACTAACAAACGGTGGCTGGCAATGTAAGGCATACTTGGATTGACCAGTGATCCGTTCATGCTCAGTATTGTGCACTCGCTCATGAGCGCGCACGTTAACACACGCGAGACATGCACACACACATACACACTGTCCTCGGGTCGCTGGTGCTGCTCGAAGAGCCGCGCCCGAGGGGCCCGTACGTAGCCGTGCGGGATCGCCATGGCCAAGAGAAAAGGGCTAACAACACCTATTATGGCCGCCGAAACTATAGTCTGGCCCTTAAAAAGTCCACGAGCCGAGCACTTAGTAACATTTGCAGACCACAATGGCGAAAAGCTGGACTAAAGGACTGTCACGCCTAGCGTAATCTCGACGCAAAAAAGCCAGCGCAATGACGGACTAAGCGTAATTCCGACGCACTGGGCGTAATTTCGACGCGTCGACAGACCAGTGAAGATCAGCAAATATAGCAGATATAGCAAATATAGCAGCAAATATATAATCGAAGATCAGCAAATATGGCGACCGCAGTTTATCCCGGGCAGTCTGTCGACCTTGCGTCAAGGCTGCTGGTCCCCCGGGCGGAAAAAGTTGAGAAAACCCAACTTTGTCCGCTCGGAAATCGCCAACGATTTGTAGGACTCGGCAGACAGCTGACGCAAGGCTGGCGCAATGGCAGAATCTGCAGACTCATTGGGCCCGCCAGCTTTGCATCGATTCCGACAGTGCGTCGACATTACGCTAGGTGTGAACAGTCCTTACGGCCTCCGTCATCCAGCTCTCTCGGGCAGGCTTCCAGCCGTCACTTCCCTCTCAAAGAGTTACTGTAGCCCTCTCAGTCAGAAAATCCTGGTGGTACTCCTGCTCCAGATCTAGATGAATACTAAAACACAATTCACTGATCTCCCTTTATCATCATTTCATCACCAACTCCTTCCCTTCCGGTCGGAACCCCATGCTCTCCACACTCCGCCCAACCACCATACTCCGTCACGCCCCATATGCGTAGGAACAGGTGGGCCCATGCCCCCCCGCCCCACACACACACTTTTCATGAAAGCTTAACATAAATTCCATGACAATACATGGTAAGAATCAACTTCAAAAGGGCTTCCCCCTCCCATGTTGTAGACGTTCCTACGCCTTTGCCACACCCGTCTGCCGCCGTTGGTCTCCCCATCATGGCACCCACTAATTGAGGCCTCGGCCGGCAGGTGGCCAGCGAAAACATTTTGGCCGTTTTGTTTGTTGTTTTGTCTGTTCTGCGCCATATTAGGTTTCATTGTTATAGGAACGTATCGGTGTGAGGAGGAATAGGCAGTCTATGAAGGCCCCAGGCGGCGCTTTATTTTATTAACAAAAAGGCTAGGCAAGTGTTTATCTGGAAAGGTGTCATACCTGGATACCTAAATATTAACAGATAGGTCTGGGAGATGTCGCCTGATGGAACTGAAGTGCAATGTTTTGTTTGCCACAATGTCATGAAGCATTCCGACGAATTAGCATATCTGGATTGCAATACAATTATGGGAAAACAAAAGTATGGTAATGTGCTGGAAATGGTACTATGCTCCATACTGAATCAAGATGTGGAAGGTGGATCATGTGTTTGCACAGAATGTCAGAAACAGTGCAATGCATTTGAGCACCATCAGTTTGAGATGAAAAATATACAAAGGGCTATGGTTTTAAAGTTCCAGTTCAGAAACAGCCAGGTGTCAATGGATAGTGCAAGTGTACCAATGAAGGAGGACAGTGAGCTGTGCATACATTCAAGCTGTGATTCAACAGATGTTGAGCCAACTGACACAAAATCTTCATCACCAGGTAGGTGATAATAATGGTCTGTCATTGGCAGATATATTTGTAGGCTGAGTGCCTACATGGATTTTGTTCATTTTCAGTTACCTGCATGCATACATTGGATGTACTGAACTAGCTGTCATGGGTAGTGCTTTACAAAACCATTTAGGAAAAGAACAATGCATGTAGGCCAGAATGCTAAGTATGATACTTTCAATGAGATCTCTGTGCAAGGCAGGTGGCCAGTGGTGAGGCTGGTGCAGTGGTTGGTGTGAGTGGGCAGAAAATCCACTGACAATGTTCACATGACTTTAAAAATCACAAGAACAAGAAAATCAACAATGACAAAACCAGGGTGGGAATTAAGGCACTTCTTAAGAGATTTTATCTCTGAAAACATTTTTGCACTCCGGGTTCATACTGGATAGGATGGGCTTCACATGTACTCCGAAACAAATGTGGGAACAAAGATATCAATAAAAACGAACAGAACGTCACCCAAAAGAAAACGCTGGTTATTCCACTTATGGTCACCACTCAAACTAATCACTTTTGTAGCAGTCAGCAGCCGGACCACAGCTTCACACACTCCATCAATCTCAACCACCAGAATTGCTGACAACAACGAGCCAACAGCAACTTGCAAGATGATGCGCATGCACACTGAGAACACTGTTCTCCGGCTCTGGAGCAGTGTCTCGGAATACCTGTGTTCGTGCCACCCTATAGTGGGAAACTTTGATAGTTTTAAGAGACGTCTCCGGAGTCCCGGAGACCACCGATCAGAATTGGCTGCATTCACGTTTTCTGTTCTGAAATCTGTCTGTCAACCAATCAATGCAAGGTATTTTGTATATGACGTCATAACCATTAGCAACTTTGAACACATGGTTAACAGTGTCCACACAAGTTAACAGTAAACACAAAACCTTGACTGATCCTTTGCTTTGATCACATCCAACTGTGGCATGTGTGGTAGAGCTGCATTTATATTACGTGGGAAATTGGCTGCGTAGGTAGGTATGCGCTCTGAGCTGAGTGAAGTATTTTTGTTTGTTTTTCATATGGCTAGCTTTGTACTGAGACCAACAGTGAAAGGAAAATGCATTTCTCCTGTGAGTTATAAGAAACGAAACAGTGCTGATTATTACAGGTCACTGCCGGGCGGTGCCATCCATTGTTCACTTCTTTGTTCGTATGTTTTGGCATTTGATTTGACCAAAAATGAGAATGATATTACTTATGCATATTATGTAGGTACTGATTTAGGTTTTCTGGTCATTTACTGGTAAACAGATTCCATGCATACAAAATAATGTCCATGAAAATGTACTCCGGAAGAAATCGGTATGCACTCAGACTCCCAACCCGGAAAGTAAGTTTCCCACTCTGGACAAAACAGTAAATTTGTGCTTTAAGGTTTTTCATGAATTCTTGGAATTCATGAAGCACTTCCAAACACTTCTTCCAATGAAATGTTTATGAATGTGACTAAGATGATGGAGCCACTCATTTTATGTGCAAATGTTTACTTTTCAGGTTGTGAGCAAAATAACAGCAAAAAAGTGACTGAGTTAGGTGACATGGCATGAAAAGAAATGTAAAAAATGTAATAAAAATGGAGCATAACCTAACATAACTTTGCATAACCTCCTTTTGGAGAAAACGAAATTACAAAAATTAAATTGGAAAAAGTTTAGGTAGTTTGAGTAGTTTAACCTAACGTCAGCTGCTTTTGAAGAAAAACAATTTCCAAAATTGTGCTTACATTAAAAAAAAACATTTTCCATCTTAAAAACCTGAACTAACATACCTAACCAAACCTAACCCATTTGTTTGCTTTACAGAGGGTAAAAACTTGTCTTGTCACCACCTTAAAGCACAGTAATATTGACAACTGCAAAAATAAACAGTGTGCCACATTTGTCTCAGTTGGTAGCTGCCAAATTTGTTTACTGCACAAAATGTTCCCTGATGCCAAATTCAGTTCAGTGTCCCATGTGGTTGAAAATAGCAGGTTGGGAAGTGATGGAGGTTGTTTGTGCTCTGCCGGCATGCCTGTGCAGTATCACATCTGTACAGAGCATGCACAGTGGCATATAACTACAGCATGCACTCTCCATGGCTAATCACATGGGATCATAAGTAAATACCACTTTTTCTGTACCACCATCTTGTACAATACAAGCCATTGTCTGCATCTCCACAAGTCTGTGGCAACATGCTATCAGCAAAGTGCCTAGTAGTGCCTTTGGTTCAGATGCCAAGGCACATCTGACTCCACCAAATCTGTGACCCCTGACATTCACACAGTGAAAAAGAAGGATACTATACTACAGATACTAGGATACTAAGGATATGGGCGACGAAGCTGCCGGCAGCACCTCTGCTTGTCCATTTGCCTCGATCAGGCTGCCTGTCTTTTCTGCTGAAAAGGCAAAGTTGTGGCTGGTGCAAGTCAGCTGTGCTTTTCAAGTGGCAGGGATAATGGATAACATCACATGGTTCAAGCTACACGTGGCAAACCTGCCCATGTCCGTGGCGACACAAATCAAGGGCGTGATCACCACACAAGCCTGCGACTACCCGTGGGTCGTGGCGGGACCGCGGGCGTGACGTCAGCAGCCAGGACCACCGGCTGTCACGCCCCCGCCGCGAGCGCTCCGCCTCGTGCCCCCGGCGTGAGCGTCCTCCCGACACCACCGGCTGTCACGCCCCCGCCGCGAGCGCTCCGCCTCGTGCCCCCGGCGTGAGCGTCCTCCCGACACCACCGGCTGTCACGCCCCCGCCGCGAGCGCTCCGCCTCGTGCCCCCGGCGTGAGCGTCCTCCCGACACCACCGGGTGTCACGCCCCCGCCGCGAGCGCTCCGCCTCGTGCCCCCGGCGTGAGCGTCCTCCCGACACCACCGGCCCGTGCTGGCATCACACCAGGTTCGGTGCGGCTGCGCACAGGCGCCTCGCACCCTGCAACTGGTCGGGAAACTGACCAGTCCGGCGTCGCCCGCACCATCGGAGTCAAGCAAGCTGCCTCTGGTGCAGCTGTTCTCCTTGACCGACGTGCAGTTAACCAGGCCCTACATGGTGGACACCGATGCCCAAGTCAGTGTCTTGCCGCTATCGCTGCTTCCGACGGACGTCGTTGTCACTCCAGCCACCGCCCTGCACGCCATTGCGGCGAACTGCACCAGCACCCAGGTCTGGCTCCCACACTTGCTCCATGCAACTGGGCGGTCGAACCTACCAGTGGACATTCCTGGTGGCCGACATCGCTACGTCCATCCTCGGCGCCGACTTACTGGTTCATCGCCGTCTACTCGTCGACGTTCGGCACCGGAAACTGCGCACCGCCTCCGGTGCAGTCGTGGCCTGCAGTTCACCGGCCTCGGTTTATTCACCGGGCCTGCCCTGCATCGCCGCCCAAGCTCTGACCACCGCAGCTCCAGCCACCGCAGCCCCTGCCACCCTAGCTCCAGCCACCATAGCTCCAGCCATTGCAGTTCCGACCACTCCAACTCCTGCCACAATAGTTTCAGCCATTGCAGCTCCGGTCATCCCAGCTCCAGCCACCCCAGCCACCCCAGCCACCCCAGCCCCAGCCACCCCGGCTCCGGCCACCCTAACTCCAGCCGCTGCAGCTCCAGCCACCGCAGCTCTGGCTATTCCAGCTCCGGCCACCGCAGCTCCTGTCACCACGGCTCCAGCCACCGCAGCTCCAGCCGCCCTAGCTCCGGCCACCGCAGCTCCGGCCACCGCAGCTCCAGCCACCGCAGCTCTGGCCACCGAAGCCCCAGCCACCACGGCTCCGGCCACCCTAGCTCCAGCCATTGCAGCTCCAGCCACCGCAGATCCGAACACCGCAGCTCCTGCCACCACGGCTCCTGCCACCCCCAGCTGCAGCCACACCAGCTCCTGTCACCATAGTTCCAGCTACCCAGCTTCAGCCACCGCAGCTCCGGCCACTGCAGCTCCAGCCACGGCAGTACCGACTACCTAAGCTCTGGCTACGCCACCGCTGGACACGACGTCGTATATTGACAACCTCCTCCAGACGATGTACCGCATCAGGCTCGTCTGGCCACGAGTCTCCAAGACAGGCGTTTTCGTTCCACGACCACTACAAGACTGCGCGCACGTGTGTGTGCGCCTCGACGCCAAACCCGACCCGCTCGAGTGACCATGCGACGGCCTGTTTCGCGTCCACTGCCACACAGAGAAGACTGTCACCGTCTTCCGCCGCGACAAGGAGCAAGTTGTCTCCATCGACCGGACCGAAGGATGGACGTTTGGCCGAAATGTTCATCCAAACAAATTAATTGTTCGGAACAATTAATATTTTTGGGTTATGTAGCATGGGCGTCAAATAACCTTGTAATCGACGCTCCCTTAAGCCAAAATCATCAATCAATTAGATTTTGTAACATGCTCTCTCTTGCCTTGTTTGTTTTTTTCAGCATGCACATTGGAAGGGGAGGGGTAAGGGGTAAAATCCGCTACCTAGGTACATGCAGATGTGCATTTCAAAATTAGCTTAGGATGGTTTTTAACTGTATTAGTTTTTAATCTTGAGTTGAGAAGAAAAGGTGGGACCAATGCACATTGTTTCCATTCTGACTGCATGACTTGTTGCTTTTTTGCCCTTGAAGAAGGTATGCTACCGAAACGTCGGGCATTATTGTGATAAAGTCATGCTCTCATCTTAAGATTAAAAAGTAATGCAGTTAATGGCTATCCTGCGCTAATTCTGACCTAATAATTGTTATGCATACATAATGCATACATACACACACATTATATATATATATATATATAATGTGTGTGTATGCATTATGTATGCATAACAATTATTAGGTCAAAATTAGCGCAGGATAGCCATTAACTGTATTACTTTTTAATATTAAGATATGAATATATATATATATATATAATATATATATATATATATATATATATATATATAAAATCACTAAGGCAAATGCAACCCAAAAAAAATGTGATGTTGATATATCAAATCCCGCACCCACTTTGTGCGGTGGAGACGCCATGCGACCCTTCTGCAACGCCATGTTTTAGGAGGAATTACCCATCAAGGTGCCAACCAGGAGGTGGACGACTGCAGCGCCCTTGTTCCTGGTGAATGTGGCAGTGCTGAAAACCTGTCATGTCTACCAACTTCACTTCACTTCACATCGAAACCCGACTCGCTGCACGGCGGCCGCTGCCGGCTCCAGTGTGACCTCGGCATGACCCTACGGGCGCGAGACAGAGGGGAGGTCGGCAGCCTACTCTGCAAGTGGCATCCACAGCCTGCGGACCATGGCAGCTCTGGAGGACGTCCTGGGCCGAAGCCTCCAGCTGAAGACCCATGGAGGTCCAGCCAAGCAGCCGACCAACCGAAGGCCGTTGTCACGGCTGTGTGACAGCACTGACGGAGGAGGGCTACAAGGCCAAGACAAACAAGCTGAAGAAGGCGATGATGACCTCCAGTGCGTGCGACCGATACGTGTGGGCCTGTCACTGTGGGACTGTGCACCACTGCAGGAGTTTCCAGCGTGATAGCGAGTCGGGAGGAGACATGATGTGTCTGGTGCACTGACCTCCACTGTGTATCATGCTGTAGTTACGGGTGACAGTCGCTTACAGCCTGTTGCTCTTGCCTGGCGTCTGCCGACTCGGATTTATTAGTCCGAGAGTATATTATTACTGTGCCTGAACGCTTTTGTGCTGCTTTAGCTGAACTGGAGAGATCGTGACACTGGCGATACATCCCAGAAAAGCAGGCTCATTATCTAAACACGTCACAGCACCAGCAATGTATGAAGACCTATGATGACCTCATATTAATAATAACTATGCAGCGATTTTCGTTAGCATTGTATTCGGCAAAACCCTATTCAAATACTGATCGAATATGAGTACAATTATACCATTCATCCACAAATCGCCCCAATGCAGCACTTCCATAAGGTACGCGACACGTCGATTAATATTACATGCGTGATCTGAGATCAAGCGCCCCTGCCTGCTGGTTTCTTTTGTTGTAGACTATGTCAACTATGTTGATTATGTCTATCTGTGCTATATTTCCCATCAAATGTGCCAATTAGCTAAGCAAATCACGACAGAACGCATTTGTTTTAGCACCGACCTCATTTAACCTAGAACGAATTGATCTATGTTCACGAAATTCACACATATGAGTTTCCTATGACTTCCAGCCATACTACGAATTTGATGTCCATCGCTTTCATAGCTTTTTTTCGATCTAAGGGGAGGACAATTTCATCCTATCATCTTTCCAGGGTGAGTGATCTTTGGAGGGCCCCCAATGTGTTTGTTAATCTTTGCATTGCATAATATTCATATTTTGTCCTTGATACTAGGGCTCGCTTGCAGTTTGATGATTGTACAGGCGTGATTACTCATCAGTCAACGTATTTGTATATTGCTACACCCTGCATCGATGGGCGCCATATGACCAACGCAGTCGATGCGCCCCTAAACCCAAATATCCAGTCAACCAACACCCTGAATTGCCCCCGAAATTATCAGTTTAACAACAAGTCTTTTCCAGGTTGGAAATCATCGAGCAGCATTCAACAAAAAGAAGGCCAAAAAAGCATCTCATCAAAGGTAAATAGAAGACTGTTGTTTTGTGTGTAGCTTACATACATGGGGACAAAGCCGAGCTGTTGGCTTCGAAGTCAAAGCAGAAGCCAGCAGTAAAAAAAAGGTTGCCAGACCGAAGCCGAAGCCTATACCAACAGATGCGGTTTCGCGAATTCGAAGATGTTGACCTGTAACCAAGTGAAGGTGAGACCGAAGTCAATCCGTTTAGTTGCATAGGTCCGAAGCCGAATCAAATATTTTTTGGTTTGAGAAATGGTGGGGAAATCTGGAGTCGCTCAAAGAAAATTGTCTTGCTCAATTATTCCAAGCAATTGCGACCTGAGGCGGGGAAGTCTATTGGCAGTTGCTGGGACGGTCAACAGTCTTATGTTACTCATATAAATATTGAGGAAATTTATAGTGGTTCTTGACTGGGGGGGGTCTTATAGAGGGAGGGCAGACCGTTGCTATTCTAGAGGAGATCCCAGAAGGGGCACTCCACATAACTAGAGGTATATGTGTAACGATGTTGGAGAGAATTTATCCCTTAAGCACCTGCCCACACAATTTCCTCTTAATTGAAATACAATTTAGTGAGAACACACTAAAGTTCAAAATGCTACGAAGCCGAAGCCGAAACCAACTGCTAAGAACGGCGCGCCCTTAAGCCCAAATAATCAATCAATCAATAAATCAACTGCTAAGAAAATCACCAAACCGAATCTGAAGCCAGAGCCAGCAATGAAGAAGCCAAAAACCGAGGCAAATGCGAGCAAAACCATGCCTTCGCGAAGCCGAAGACGAAGCCGGCTTCGCCCCAACGTCTGGCAACTGATATTCAATTTGAGCTCTGAGGAGTACGTTTAGATACTGGAAATTTATTTATTTTGGACATTTATTTTGGAAAATTCCTAGTTCTGAGCGTTCAGAATTTCATGGCGTGCGCAGTATTAAAAAGTGCCTGTAGACGTGTACAGAATGTTAGCAAGTCATAAAATGCATGCAAATTGTTGGTGTATAAAATCCAGCAGATTAACAGACTTACGGTATAATAAATGCAAAGGGCAGCCTTGGGGAGGCGATGGCTCGCCCTGTGATAAACAAAGACATACCAAATCAAGGACGAAATTTTGGTACTTGCGCCACACAAAACCAGAAAGTTTTGGCTCGCTTCGCGCACAGAAAGCGTTCTAGTTGAAGTGGCTTTTTTAGGTCGGGCCCCGGGCGCTGCATGACCGACGCAGTCGATGCGCCCTTAAACTCGAACCTAGGTCGGGCCCCCTTAAGAAAATTCGTACGAAAAAAAGAATGCCATCTTTGGCTTCACTTTGCCATATTCCTCACCTGACAGGTGTTCTCTCGGAGGTATTCTGAAGGCGGTCAGACGCGAATTTAACTCACGTCAACTGGAATCAATAATTGTTTCCCCATAGATAAACGAGCGCTATGCGAGCTTCGTCCTCTTGTGAGGGATTTGTAGTTGACCAATTTCGGCTGTCCTAGTTTTACTGCACGATACAGAGAGCGGCTTAGTAAGCGGCTTAGTACCCTGCCTGACACCGACCCTGGTGTCGTAGGCACACGTGTCTGTCGGCGCATCAGAACTGTGGCCCCTTCAACTATCATGTCATCGATCATTTGATTAGTTGAGCTTGAGGTACTGGAGTTGCTTATTGGTCGTGTCCAGAGGCAGTGATTATGCAGACGTCGAAGCTGATTCATTTCTGCGGCCCTGCGTTCATTGCTGCTGTGCTGCTACTTCACACCGTTATGAAGTGGTGGGAGGGGAGCACCAGAGCCTCCGCCGACAACTGTCTGGTTTTACACGTCACTCGGCGTCGCATTCTGGCCAGCCCGGCGCCAGGGCTCCGGAACACCGACCGGCAATGCTGGATGTCTGTTTGTTCCACGCTAAACACGGGCCTGAGATGACCCCCAGCATCTTGACTGCCTGCAGCACTGATGTCTGAATTGGTAAATCGCACTTAATTGTGTTTGTGCTTATGCGCTTGTTTTAATTCGTGATTTGGCAGGTCGCAGTCGAAGTCGATTGTAATTAAGTGTCAATAAAATATATACGAATGTACCTCGTCTCTTCCTCCCTTCTCTATCTCTCTCTCTCTCTCTCTCTCTCTCTCTCTCTCTCTCTCTCTCTCTCTCTCTCTCTCTCTCTCTCTCTCTCTCTCTCTCTCTCTCTCTCTCTCTCTCTCTCTCTCTCTCTCTCTCTCTCTCTCTCTCTCTCTCTCTGTCTCTGTCTCTGTCTCTGTCTCTGTCTCTGTCTCTGTCTCTGTCTCTGTCTCTGTCTCTGTCTCTGTCTCTGTCTCTGTCTCTGTCTCTGTCTCTGTCTCTGTCTCTGTCTCTGTCTCTGTCTCTGTCTCTGTCTCTGTCTCTGTCTCTGTCTCTGTCTCTGTCTCTGTCTCTGTCTCTGTCTCTGTCTCTGTCTCTGTCTCTGTCTCTGTCTCTGTCTCTGTCTCTGTCTCTGTCTCTGTCTCTGTCTCTGTCTCTGTCTCTGTCTCTGTCTCTGTCTCTGTCTCTGTCTCTGTCTCTGTCTCTGTCTCTGTCTCTGTCTCTGTCTCTGTCTCTGTCTCTGTCTCTGTCTCTGTCTCTGTCTCTGTCTCTGTCTCTGTCTCTGTCTCTGTCTCTGTCTCTGTCTCTGTCTCTGTCTCTGTCTCTGTCTCTGTCTCTGTCTCTGTCTCTGTCTCTGTCTCTGTCTCTGTCTCTGTCTCTGTCTCTGTCTCTGTCTCTGTCTCTGTCTCTGTCTCTGTCTCTGTCTCTGTCTCTGTCTCTGTCTCTGTCTCTCTCTCTCTCTCTCTCTCTCTCTCTCTCTCTCTCTCTCTCTCTCTCTCTCTCTCTCTCTCTCTTTTCCCCTCTTCCCCTCCCTCTTCCTCTCTCCCCTTACCATCCCTCCCTCTACCCCTCTCATTGTTTCGCTTCCTCGCAATCTTACAATCGCATTATCTCTCATTCACTCACGAAGATATGTACATGGAATATTCCAGCAGAGAAGAGCCCATGTCACCTGAATTTGTTTGTGTTTTTTGCAGCGAGTCAAGTGTGGTGGGACGCGGCAGCAAGTGTCGGCTGGCCAGTCGCGCTCGTGGACACTGTCGGCTGACGGCTGCTCCTACCAGTGCACGCTCTGTGACAAGACGTTCGCACACCGCACCTACATGTACCACCACGTGCGGGTGCACACGGGCGCGCGACCGCACGAGTGTGCCGAGTGCGCGCGCGCCTTCCGCTCCTCATCGGCGCTGGCCGAGCACACGCGCAGCGCGCACTCGTCGGGCGCGCAGTTCAGCTGCGACGTGTGCGGCCGGACGTTCGTGCACTCGTCCAGCCTGCGGCAGCACCTGGCGCGCCACCGACGCGCGCCGGCGCACGCGTGCGCCGACTGCGGCAAGCGCTTCCACCGCGCGTCGCAGCTGCGCGAGCACGGTGCCGTCCACTCGGCGCTCAGGCCGTTCGTGTGCGGCGACTGCGGCAAGGCGCTCAAGACGCGCTCCGGGCTCGCCTACCACGCGCGCATCCACAGCGGCGTCAGGCCGCACCAGTGCGCCGTCTGCCGCGCCGCGTTCCGTACCAGCTCGAATCTGGCGCGCCACGTGGTGTCTCAGCACGGCGCTGCGCAGTCGAGCGCGTCGCTGCGGCCGCGGCCGCCGGCAGCGCCGCCGTCTGTGCCACTGGACTCGCTGCAGCCGGTGGTGCTGGAGCCGCCCCCGCCCCCGGCCCCGCCCCCGGCCCCGCCGGCCATGACGTACCAGGAGGTGGCGGCCGACGACGCTGGCGTGCCACAGTCGCTGGTGTCCGTACTGCTGCCGCCATATCGGCGACTTTAGGTTCGTGGTGCCCGTGCCGCTGCCGCCATATCGGCGACTGTAGGCTCGTGGTGCCCGTATCGCTGCCGCCATATCGGCGACCTTAGGCTCGGCGACATGGCGGAGAGTCTGAGTTCGAGACGTCTACCGTCGTCATCACCGTCACCATTGTTGCCAACGCCATCATCGTCAACCGTCCGCATGTTATCATGTCATGAACAACCTGTCAACAGCCAAGAGAAGAGAACACAACGCTCGATCAAGAGGTAGTGAAGGATTGATTCAGTTTCCGAACTACGCTTTTTTTACTGAATGCAAATTCACGTTGGCTGCGGAGTTCACGACACTATGGCAGTGTGGTGAACTTTTGAGTGCCTGTGATGCTGTCACTGGATGCCGTGACACTGGGATCAGTGCCGACCCTGGCAATGCCAAGGCCCGATACGCGTGGCGAATTAGCGGTACGGGTGGTCGAAAGGCACTGTCATCCAGTGGAGATGTTGTGCGGGCGTATATATGTGTGTGTGTCACCACCAAAGGCGGACTGCCAGTGCTGTCAGGGATTTAGTGGATGTCTGGATCAAGTACTATAGCGTGTTTATTGTGACGAATGCAGACTGTTTTGGGCGGCACTGTTCTAACGTCACCTAAGCCCTATTTGTGGCAATCGCAACAGCCGCATACACGCTGCAGCCGGTACAAGACTAGTTGCGCCAAGCTTATGTAGAGACGGTGTGCGATATTGAGTATTCGCAGGTAAATGCACATGCGAATACACGATTACTCGCACCTTGTCTGCACTCGATGAACAAAATTACAGGCGCAATCTTCCATGAATGTAAATGGTATTATTATAGTTCGTCGGTCGGTTCATTTCCACATGCTACTATGCCTAATGCCGAAGTCGCCTGCCTTGGAACTGCAGCTGCACTGTCAGCTGTTTGCATATGGTCGCCAAAGGACAGCGCGCTGGTTACCTGCTATTCTCTGAGGCATAGTTTTCCTCAGTATGCCCTGACGTTTCATTGAACCTTTGGAAGTGTGAATGGTCGGGCTTGGTCGGTGCGCGCTCAGATGAGACACCTGCACTTTTGACGTGCATCGTACTATTCGTACTAATTATTATCTGCTGCTCAAACTAAAAGCGGCCCGACGTCAACTGACCAGCGCCTGAAGCTCCGGCGTCACAGGCGAAGGCAGCTCCGCCACTCCGCCCACACCCGCAGCACCTCCACAGCCGGATCGACTCCCGAGCCCCACTCCGACAACGGGTGGCCGCCACCGCCGTCCGCAGACGGGGCTATATCACAACATCCCAGGTTCTTTAGTACCACAGTTCATAACGTCCAAAGCTCAACGTCGAAGGGTCATAACGTCCAAAATGCGAAGTAGTCCAAAAAAGTAAAAAAAAATGTCGCGGATAGGGTGCATTCACAATGTCCAAAGATCATAACGTCCAACGATCGCAACCTCCAAGACTGGCTTCAGAGGGAGTGTTCATAACGTCCAAGGTTCATTTAATACCAAAGTTCATAACGTCTAAAAATAGTTCCTCAGTTGTCCGTTAGAGGAGGCAGCGAAGCAATGGCGGTGAAATCGTGCGGCCGTGTCTCCGTTTTCTGTCAACAGGTGGCAGTGGCAAACGGGGGCGTGAGGTGCTCATTATCTTTCCATCCACCCCTTCCCCTGCTGAAGCCTGCCTTCTCCATCGCACACCCCGGTACGTCCGATTTGGCATGTGTGTTATCTATCGCTGATAACCCACACCCCACCGATAAGCGCACCGAAGAAGCGTCTCCGGTCGGTCGGCCGGCCGGCCGCAAAAAGGCCGCGGATTGGCCGACCGGCCGACCGGCCAGATCCATTCAGAGGACCGACTGCGTAGCCATTGTTGCCAGTTTAACGTGATGAGCAAATTTGAGCAGGCTATACCTCAGCCTAACCTCAATATTGTTCACGAAGATGATAAATAGAAGAGTCATAAAGTCATAAAGTATTAAGGCTTAATAAGAGCCACAGGGGCCCATCTGGGTTAAGCCTATCTAGAAAAGGTACTATAAATGTACATACTCTCACCCCAATCAATCCCTTATCCCAAGTTCCTAGGAAGCTATATATCGATATATAAGAACCCTATATATAAGAGCTATAAGAGGATCTAGAACGGCCGCGGCTCCGGAGAGCCTAAGCGCCCGCTTTACAACCAGATACTGAAGGCGGAGGACATGTTTAGTATCTGTCGCGCAAGCCACCCAGCTGCATCAAATTCATATTTATATCAAAACATGAGGAAATGGACGTCACGACTCGGCCTCACCGAGCGCTTCCCGAAAGCCATCACGGTGAAAGGAACACATGGGTACCACAAGTTCGCGCCAGTGACCCACAGCACCGTAATATTTCATGAACTGCTTACCGATGCGGGACGTGTGTTAATGGAAGTTGGGTGAAGTGAGACGTGTTGGTGTGTGCGCTGTCACAGAGTGTGTTCATTAATATTATTGCAGTGACATATCATGAGTCTGAACTGGGATTATGACAACGTATGGAATGATCTGCACATCTGTAGATCATTGTATTGCATTGCATTACAATACTGTACTGTAACGAATTATTGAATTGCATTGCATTGTGTAATTCTGTTACTTTATTTTATTACACCGATGTAAACGGCTCGTGATCCAATGCGATTCATTTCAGGCTCAGCATGTGGCAATGGATGCGTCCGCGCCAAATTTGTTCTCGAGCAGTTCAAGATGAATGCGATTACTCAGTTAATGATGTTCACCTTTTCGTTTACAGAATATGGCGTTTGAAACGCCAGAAAGTTGATATTACAGTGATTGGAGGTGGTAAAAACCCATCAGTGTTGACGGTGAAATATGATCGTACATTTTTGATATGCTGACCTTGGGGCAGAAATATATTGCATCAGGTGAAAACATTTATATTACTTTTCTCCTTACAAGTGACGATCTAGACTTTCACAAATCACCCTTCGTCACATATTTCCAAAATATAATTGTGACTGGCTCGAAGGCCAAACTAGGTCATGTTATCTTACGTCACAAGCCGACGATAAAAAAAAACGCGTGAACACAAATTTGGAAATTGACACAAGATGCAGTGGATCATGATGAGTTCAGCGATAAATAGCTTCGTGCAATTCGTGTTACTCTTCATTGAGTTCCAGGTCTCCAAATACTTAGGTGACCTCTCAAAAATGTCCGATGCTATAATTCCTTAACTTTTGCTCCAATATATCCCAAAATTGCACAGCTGGATTATAGAGACAAACTAACTCTATCTAAGTATTTTCATCGAGATATAGAGTGCAATTCGGCCCCTTCACTTGTCGATTTGTCGTGGAATGGGCCACCTACCACAATTCGAAGACATTTCTGCCATTTGTTTAACCCTTGACCTCACAACGATTTAGAACGCTTGTGCAATGCAACACTCGAGATCAGATGACTAACATTCTTATCCCATCACGTGCCACGAACATCAAAAGGCTTGTATTTCATTAATATACTGTTCTAAACCAATATTAAAACAGGCCACAATAAACAAGCGCAAAAACAACCATGCATTCCTTATTTTGAACAGGTGTGCAGATTTTTAGGGGCAAAGCCCTATTCTTTTTTTGCTTCGAAAGGTAGCATATTGGACTATACATTTCTGCACTTTTTCAAATCGCATTGTGACTGTCCCGATAGTTAAAGTAGGTCACGTGACCTTAGGTCACGATGTCACGATTTAAAATTACCCGGAAACGAAAATTCCGAAATAGCCAAAAGATGCAGTGGATTATTGTGAGTTCACCGATATATACTTTTTTTTCACCATTCGGATTGTTCTTTATTGTATTAAGGAACTCAAAAGACCCCGTGTTTGGTAACATCTCAGAAATGCCCGAGGTTATAACTCCTGGACCGTTGATCTGATATTCCTAAAAATGTCACAGCTCGATTTGACGCACCAGATAACCCCACACAAATATTTTCATCAAAATATAACATAGTGGGTGTTATGCCCTTGTCGATTTGTCGTGGAATGGGCCTGACGAGAAAATGCAGAAAATCTGATGTCCACTGCATATGGCTGCAGATCCGGTATGGGTTGTGATGGTCCAGACCCCCTGGTTGGTGCCCTGCTAATGCTAATTTGTCATTTCCACTTTTAAATCTGAAAGTTTTCGGACCAGAACACCTTTAGTACTTATGCACTGTATGAGAGAGCACTTATGAATTAAAGTGTGAGCACGAGACGTATGCAATATGAACAGCAATAACACAAGAAATCGTACAAATGTCTTCCACCGTTATGCAGCATCAAAACCAGTGCTGCTCAGAAAGAGCGGGCAATGTTATGAGAAACTAGCCTACTTCACCTATAATGGATATTTCAGTTTCAGTAGTCTTCTGTACACGAATGGACATGGTAAGATTTACAGATATGTGATAATTAACTTGGTGGTATTCCATTGCGCTATTCCATTTAATTCCTGGGGATCCCATGCATCGCATGCACGGTGCGCAAGATGTCATTGCAGGTCAAACCACCCCTCTTCGAGTGTGTATTAATGTCAATGTTTTCCATATTTATCCCGGCCTAATGAAAGTATATCCTTTGCCTAGTCTTACCGTGATTCTTTATGATGCTGATTCAGTCCCACTCCCCTCTTCATGCTTTCCAATCTCAATTGCTATTAAGAGTTCCACGAGTAGCTAACAGCCACTTGGTGGCTGTTCATAGCTGTCGTATACATATGGTGTCATAATGTCAACATTTTGTTTCTTCATGGCTGAACATCTACAGCAGGCCCACGACAAATCGACAAGAGCATAACACCCAATATTGTATGTTTTGATTGAAATCATGGTGTGAGGTTTTCTGATGCACTTAATCCAGCTGTGCCATTTTTAGAAAAACCAGGTGAACGGTCAAGGAGCTATAGCCTCTGGCATTTCTGAGATGCCAACTAACAAGGATGTCCTTTGAGGTCCTTAACACAATGAAGAACAATCCGAATTGTGCAAAAGTATATATCGGTGAAATCACAACAGTCCACTGCATATTTTGGTTATTGCTGAATTTTCGTTTACGGGTCATTTGAATTCGTGACATCGTGACCTAAAGTCACGTGACCTAATTAAACTTTCTGGACAGCCACAATGCAATTTGAAAAAGTGCAGAGAAGAAGTTCGCTATTTTATCTTTCGAATTAAAGGGAAAAAATAGGGTTTTCACCATAAAATTATACATATCCGTTCTAAATTAGGCATGCATGGTTGTGTTTGTGCTAGTTTATCGTGGCCTGTTATGATGTGTTTAGAACACCATATTGCTGAAATACAAGCCTTTTGACGTTCGAGGCACGTGAGGGGATGAGAATGTTAGTCACCTGATATTGAGTGTTGTGTAGCACAAGTGCTCTAACTTATTGTGAGGTTAAGGACTAAACAGAAATGGCAGAAATGCCTCCGAATTGTAGAATATGACCCATTGCACGACAAATCGACAAGTGAAGGGGTCAAAATAACAGCCTACACTTCATATTTTAAGGAAAATGCTTATGTAGGGTAAGTTTGTCACCATAATCTAGCTGTGCAATTTTGAAGAAAAAAAGATCGAAGCAACGGTTAAGGGGTTATAGCCCCAGACATTTTTGATTGGTCACTGAAGATTTTGGAGGTATGGAACTCAATGAATAGCAGCACGAATTGTACAAAGCTACATATCGCTGAACTCGTCATGATCCGCTGCATCTTGTGTCAATTTCGAAATTTCTGTTCACGCGTTTTTTGAAACCGTGAACTTGTGACCTAAGATAACGTGACCTAGTTTATCCTTCGAGACAGTCACAATGCTATTTTGGAAATGCAGAAGCGACGAAGGGTGATTTGTGAATTGTGAATTGTGAAATCCTAGACCGTCACTTATAAGGAGAAAAGAAACATAATGTGTTCACCTGATACAATGTATTTCTGCACCAATGCCAACATATAAAAATGTACGAGCATATTTCACCGACAACACTGAATGGATAACTCCTCCAACCATTGTAATACCAACTTTTCGGCGTTTCAAACCCCACATTCTGGAAACGAAGAGATGAACGTCATTGACTGAGTAATCACATTCATCGTGAACTGTTTGAGAACAAAATTGGCGTAGACGCATTCACTGAGACACGTTCGGCATGAAATAAATCGAATTGGATCATGAACTGTCTACATCAGTGTAATAAAATAAAATAGCATAAGTATACAATGCGATGCAATACAAAAATGTGTTGCAGTACAGTATTATAATGTAATGCAATGTGATGATCTACAGATCCGCAGATCATCCCATACCTTGTCAGAATCCCAGTTCAGACTGACGATCTGTCACTGCGATATCAAACAACAAAATCCGTATCGGAGCGCACACTAACACGTCTCACTTCACCCAGCAACCATTAACACACGCCCCGCATCGGTAGACAGTTAATGAACTATTTCGGCTCTGTGGGTCACTGGTGCGAACTTGTGGTACCCCTGTGTTCCCTTCACCGTGACGGCTTTCGAGAAGCGCTCGATGAGGTGGGTCGTGACGTTCATTGCCGCCTGCTTTGATACAAATATGAACTTGATGCAGCTGACTAGCTTGTGCGACAGATACTCAAACATGTCCTCCTCCGACAGTATCTGGTTGTTGAGCGGGCGCTTGAGGCTCTCTTGAGCGGCGGCACGCTTGGCTGTGTCCGCGATACCGTCGTAAGCGCTCTTGCCATGAGATGTGACAAAAATGCCACTCACAGGGTACCCCAAAATCTGTCTGACGGTGACACACATTGATGCAGTTATGCTTATTCGTATACTGTGCAGCACGGCCGTTTGAAAGGAATATTTTTTTAGGTCAGGTACATCGGTCCGAATATCTGGGATAATCCGTTGCAGGAACGCATGCACCATGGCGGTGTTGTGCTGTGTGCCGTCAGAGATACAGCAGTAGCTCTGATGGCACAGTCACCTCGTCCTCACGCCAGTACACTACAAACGGGTGCACCGTACACCGGGGCGAATCTCAGTTGAAGCCTCGAGCTGCATCCTGCACCACAAATGAATAATTTTCGGCGAAATCGCACCGGACAATCACTTCGCCCTCCTTGGCAGTAACCTTTGCGTAGGTGAAGTACTGACCTTGTTTGTTAGCCACAAAGTAGTGTCTGGTCAGCTTCACGGTTTGCTGGCTCAAATATCTCATGCTTTCCTCTTTGGTCTAGACTATTTCTACGAGTGTACAACGATGCATGCTCATCCATTATTTGTACCTAATACCATTATCCAAGTCATCATCTGGGGCTGAACCATCTTCACTCTCTTCTCCTGATTTGTCCGCGAGAATAATCCTCAGAAAGTTCATCACCCCGTCTTCACCAGTGCAGTCCTCACAGTTGTGCATCATGCAATCACGGCTTTCTGTGCCACATACAGCGTTATTGAGGAGGCTACGGTATTTGAGACCGGGAAGGCCGAGAGCGGATATGAGCAGTTTTGTGTTTTGATGACAAGTGCACACGCACACCGACTGCGTCCCACTGCCGTCTGCCAAGACGCGATGCTTCGGACGAAGAGCAGCAAAGGTTAAGAAGCTGGTGCGAGGGTTTCCAAGGTTCTGCTTGTATAGATCATATATTACACCCGTTTCCCAAAACAAGCCTTTTCTGAACTCTACTTTTGGTTATATCAGCCTGTCGCACCGTGACACAGTCGGTCTTGCCGAGACACATGCGGCTGATCTGGTCAGACTTATAAAATAGCTTTGGTTTCACCTTACCTGTGTTCGACACCCTCAGAGATTGCCTTGTTTCACAAGCAGCACGGTCAGCCAGAGTGAGCAGTGAGCACTGGGCCCTCAAATACTGCGCCACCTGATGTTTGTGCCCTCCCTGATATTTCACTACATTCACAGATTTCATATTTTCGAGATACAATAAATGGTTGTGCGAACGGTTTCTCGATGATAATAATGTGATTGCTGTGCTGTGGATGCTTCTCTCTTCTTGTAATTCATTGCAAGGTATAACTTATACATTGTTTACTACCACAATTTGGATAAATTTTGTCATTTTTTTTCAACCTTTGACATCACGAGTTCGAATACTTCTGCAACACAACACTCATGGTCGGATAACCAACATTCCCATTCCAGCACGTGCCTTGAGCGTGGAAATGCTGATATTTCAGTGATATACCGTTTTAAACACATATTAAAACAAGCCATAATACACCAGACAAAAATAACCATGCATGCCTAATTTAGAGCGGATATGTAGAGTTTTATGGGTAACACCCTATTTTTGTAATTACCGGCTTCGAAAGATAAAATATCGAAATTCAGTTTTGCACATTTTTAAAATCGCATTGTGACTGTTCCGAAAGCTAAAGTAGGTCGCGTGACCTTAGATCAGGATGTCACGTTTCAAATAGCCCGTAAAGAAAAATTTCGAAATATCCAAAAGATGCAATGGATTATTGTGGGTTCACCGATATATACTTTCGCACAATTTGGATTGTTCTTTACTGATTTAACACCTTTGACACCTTTGTCTTAAAAGACACCTTTGTTAGGTGACATCACAAATTCCCCAGCTTATAACTCCTTGACCTTTCATCTGTTCTTTCTAAGAATGGCACAGCTGAATTTGGCGCGTCAGATAACCCCACACAATCATCTTCATCAAAGTATAAAATATTGGGTGTTATTTTGGCCCTTTCACTTGTCGATTTGTCGTTGAATGGGCCAGCAGGTTTCTTGGAAACACCTCGGGATATTTGTTTTTTACTTCGCGGACACGGCAGGAGCGGTTCCAGACCAAACAAATAATGGATTTAATGTTCTTAAAATGAGTATAAGTACCTCAAATAACCGTCAAGCCGTTGTTGCATGGATGCATTTCTTGTAATCAGCACTTTCTTATTTCGCTAAGTGGCGGACATGTGACAACGACGAGGGGTCGACATAGATGCACGGCTGTTTCTTGCAAGTACTATCAGATAGAACGCATCTTTTGCACCATATGCGTTCCACCATGCGGCCTGGATCCGCCCATGACAATAATGCTCTACCAGTGAACAAGAACCATGTTAAGCAGTTTCTAGTCGTGTATTCACCACATCTGGCCGAAATGAGTCCAGTTTTGCTTTCCCTATTTGGACGTTAGCTCTTGTATTGTCATGTTCCTTGCAACGCACATAAAGACATAAAGACATAAAAGATCAGTCCAACTATGAGCCACAAGGGCCCTTCTTGGTTGCACTTGGTACACTGAACCAGTTGCCCACCAAATCTGTCAATCAACCCACCCTGGAATACAGAAAAACAAGCCCCCTATTCTTATAATGATTGTCTATGCCGTTTTTAAAGATGTTCAGTGTGTTGCTACTGACAATTGTTCCTGGAAGCTGGTTGCAGTGTTCTACTACCCTGTTGGTGAAGAAAGACTGTCTTAACTTTGTCCTGCTGTGATTAACTTTAATTTTGAATTGATGACCTCTAATTGCATCATTTCTGTTAAATTCAAACATTTCCCTTAGATATCCCTGCTCCTGACCATGAACAAATTTAAAAACCTCGTTGATATCTCCTCTCAGCCTTCTATATCTAAGTGAAAACATATTCAATTTCTTCAATCTTTCCTCATATGCCAGGTTGCCTATACCATTAACCATTTTTGTTGCCCTCTTTTGTACTCTCTCTAAAAGCCAACAATCTTTCTCATAACTAGGGGACCAAGCTTGGACACAGTATTCCAAATGTGGCCTGACATATGCACAGTAAAGCTTCCTGATGACCTCCTCACTTTTGTATGACACATTCCTCTGTATCGCCCCAAGCATTCTTAGTGCCTTCTTCCTGGCTTCTTTGGTCTGTTCTGATGCCCCCAATTTTGTGTTCAAAATAACACCTAAGTCCTTCTCCTGCTCAGTCACAGATAGTACTTGGCCATCCATCAAGTATGGCGCCTTCATATGCTGCCTACCTACATGCATGACTTTGCACTTATCAAAATTAAACTTCATTTGCCATTTTTCGGACCACTTCACAAGCTCGTCTAAGTCGTTCTGCAGCAAAACCTGCTCATTGTGCCCTGTTATTGCCCAAAAGATCTTCAAATCATCCGCAAACTTCAAAACCTTACTGCTCAGGCCACATTCAATGCTATTCACAAATATAATGAACAACAGTGGCCCCAGTACCGAACCCTGAGGGACTCCACTAAGAACATTTTGCCATGATGACTTTGTACCATTAAGCATCACTCTCTGCTGTCTATCTGAAAGCCACAACTCAATCCATTTTAGGATGCTACCTGCAATGCCATGGACCTGAAGCTGCATCATTAACCGTTTATGGGGTACCTTGTCAAAGGCCTTACTAAAGTCAAGATATGCTACATCAACCTGATTTCCCTGATCAAATTGTTCTGTAGCAAAATTTAAAAAGTCCAAGAGATTTGTGAGACACGATCTCCCTTTTCTAAACCCATGTTGAGTATCTTGAATCAATCCGTTTCCTTCCAGAAAACTAACTATTCTATCTTTGATAATTGATTCGAGTACCTTGCAGACTAGGGATGTGAGGCTTACTGGCCTATAATTTTCAACTTTCCCTCTTTCTCCTTTCTTGAAAATAGGAACTACATTTGCCCTTTTCCAATCTGTTGGAATTTCATTTTGTGAAACTGATCTACGAAATATTATACTAAGTGGAATTGCCAGTTCCTTTTCAGCTTCCCGCAATACCCTAGCATAAATTCCATCAGGTCCTGCTGCCTTGTTTGGCTGTATTTTTCTGATATAATGGAAAACAACATCACTATCAATGAAATCAACATTGTGTATCTGATCGCCTGTCACTGAACTGTGGTTCACGGTTGGCAAATTTGTCACATCCTCCACTGTAAACACTGATTTAAACTGCTTGCTCAGCTCCTCAACCATCTCACCATCCTCACTCAATATAGTGCCATTTACTTCCAGTGGACCAATTGTGCTTGAAACTTTACTTAGCTTGTAGAAACTAAAGAACTTTTTACTGTCCCCATTACAGTTCCTAGCCAAATCCAATTCTTTTGCCCGCCTTGCTGCTCTGGTTTTCTGCTTCACAGCATCTCTAGCTTTGTGATACGACCTTAGATTTACGACATTTGAAGCTTCCTTAAATACTCTAAATGCATCTTTCTTAGCCTTAATTGATCTCCTCAAATCTGGTGTAAGCCATGCTGGCTTTCCTACACTTCTTTTGCGCCTTTGCTTTTGGGGGACATGTCTAATCTGAATTTCCCTCAAGTAAGATTTGAACTTTTCCCACATTTCACAGGCATTTAAGTAAAAAAAATTATTATTTCCATTGTATGGCACTTAAAGCCTCTCTCATGGAGTCAAAGTCTGCCCTGTTAAAATTTGGAATCTTTGCCAAGTTATCCTTGATTGTCCCTGCTATTTGTACCTTAAATCTCACTATGTTATGGTCACTTCTTCCCAGAGTTTCTCCTACAGTCAAGTCTTGAACTAAATCACTTAAATCTGAGAAGACAAGGTCCAAGAATGAGCCCTGCCTGGTTGGTTCCATTACAAACTGGTGTAAGAACAAGTCCTCTTCAAGGCATTTCCTAAACAGTTTACATGATGGGGAGCCAACACCAACATGTTCATATCCTTTTAGATTAAAGTCACCAAGAATAAGGCATTTCCTCTGAAAGTTTCTACTGATTTCCTCACAAATCACCTTATCGAGCTCCAGTTGCTGAGAATGTGGCAAGGTTCCTGATCGATACAAAGCTCCAATCCTCAGTTTATTGCTATTGCCTCTTCCCACAGCAACATCAAGCCAAATGGACTCCACAGACACATTTTTTACCCCATCTGCTACTTTCTGAGAACTGTATAAACTATTCACATAGAGCATTACACCACCCCCTTTCACTGCTGGACCCTATTGCATGAAAACATATTGTATCCCTGGATCTCATAGTCCTGCAAGTTATCCCCAAAATATCCCTCACTGACCCATGCCTCAGTAATGCAAACAAAATCTGGTTTCTCCTCGGCAACATAACACTTGAACTCATCAAATTTGGATCGAATGCTCTGAGCATTAAGCATCCTACACTTAACAAAAGTTCCATAACCCTCTTTGGCTTTTTCATGTTGAGTAGCTCTATCATCTCTGGATGAGCTACCACTCTGCCCCCTTGATCTACTGCTACCCCTATTTGCTGACTGTGAGGTGTTTGCAAGACCTCTCTCTCTGTGCAAGACATGACAATGTATGTGCATTTTCTCCTAATTCGTGAGGTTATCTACTGTGAATAACTTGAGGAAAGTAAGAGTACGCGAAGAAAATGGATTTCCCAACTTTTATACCTACATCCCTGGATTTCATACATCCCTGGATTCGAATGCAAAGCATCGCCCATTCCACTTTGCTATGTGTTCGCTAAACTGAACTGTATGCATTCAAACTTATGCCCCGCCGCTTGTTACGATGCTCGGTCCGACGCGTCGGTGAGCCGTACCCCACATGGTCAAAGTCCAGAGCTCCGGCATTGGGTCAGTCCAGGGAGCTAATAGGAACTGATAAGCAGCGACGTCCCAGTACATTACCCAGCATCCCACGGCAATCCTTACCCCCGCTCCCTAGAGTAGGGTGGCGCCGTTCCGACCTGGAAAGACCCTCCCCCGCCCCTTTGAAACTAATTTCCAACCAAAGGCGCTCTTTTCTGAGGAAAATGTGCCCGCTCAGTATTCTCGAGCGCAGCCCCTGCACCCGCTCAACGAATTTTCCCACAGAAGGCGACCCTCTGAGCTAAGAAAGTGCCATGTTAGTGCAAAAGTTCGGCAGAATCGGCCTTTTGTGGAAGGCCTGTGTCCCTATAGATTCGCTAGTGTTTATAGTAAGCACCATTGTTCAGCACTACACGTGTCCAACACGTCTAATTAGTCTGTAGAACATGCTCACTAACTATAGGAAACCCGAAATTATATCACATTACCAAGAATGAATGCCAATGACAGTGCCATGTGCGTCGTGTGGAGACCACAATCGTTGAATTGACATGCAAATGGACTTTAATTATAATGCATATAACTATACTTATTCTAGAAATAAGCATACCTATTCTAGAGCCAGTCAGGGTATCAAAAATATCCGGGTAAAAGTAAAAGCATGAATTCTTTCAAAATTTCGAAATATGGAACATTTTTTATTGCACCTAAGGAACATGCTTTTCACCGAAGTACATGCTTTCAGCAACTTTTTATATTTCAAGCTAAGCCTATTAGGTGCGGGTTAAGCACGATTTGCACTCATCCAGCGGCCCTTCCAGCAATTTCTTTTGCCGAATAATTTCCTCCTTCGTTATTACTTGAGCTAAGGCATACTGGCGATCACGGCATCTGTTTCCATATTCTTCATGAGCCGGTAGTAGAAGCGGATGCAGTTGTGGAAGTTCTCCACGCTGATGCGCTCGTTATCCCCGTGGTACCAGCTCAGTTGCTCCGGCTGCTGCACAATCGGGTTGAAGCGAAACAAGTGGTCGGTAAGATCCTGGTAGTGGCGGGTGTCTGTGTTGGCCACCATGACGGCCGGAGCAGTCATGATGTCATCGCCATACAGCTGCTGTACGGTGCCTGCCAGGATATTGAATGGGGCATCCTTCTCGCCGTGCGGTGAAGTCGGCGACGGCGCCTTGTAATGCAGAACCTTTAGTTCTATGTCCGGATCAGAGATGGCGCGCCGATCGCACTCCAGCACCTGCTCAAGGGTTTGCAGTGGTGAGATGCGGTGATTGACGACTGCGCTGGCAGTTGCCGGCACGACGTTCTCCTTGTAGCCGCCATTGATGATGGGCACGGTCGTGGTGGTCCTCACGGAGGCGTGCAGCACGTCCCTTATTGAGGAAGGCCCACTTGAGTACGGCGCGAAACAGCCACATGTTGCTGTACACGAATCTGAAGAGGGGCGTCGCAATCGGGCTGATGACGCGCAGCAGCTCCATCTCAGGGCCGCGGCCGAACAGCACCGGCATCGGGTTTGGCTCCAGTCGGCTGACGGCGCGCGCCAGGCGGCCGATGGCCGTGCGCGGCGGAGGGATGCTCGAGTGGCCCGCCACGCCGGCGGCCGTCATCTCCAGCGCCAGGTAGCCCTTCTCGCTGACGCCCACCACGGCCACCGGCCGACGCACGCCCGGCAGGAAGCCGTCCAGGATGGTGGTGCCCTCGTCGACAACGAACAGCGGTCGAGCGGCGCGCTGGCGCAGCAGCTGGGCGATGCGGCCGGCCCCGTCGTGGCCGTCCACCTCCTCGTCGTGTCCGAACGCGACGATGACGGGCCGGCGCGGCAGGTCGCCGCCGGCCAGCCGCCGCTCCAGACTCTCCAGGATGGCGTGGCCCGTGTGCTTGACGTCGATGGCGCCGCGGCCGATGATGAAGCCGTCCTCGATGAGGCCGGCGAACGGTGGCCAGCTCCAGCGCTCCTCCACTACCGGCACCACGTCCATGTGCGACAGCAGCAGGTAGGGCGACAGGCGCGGCTCGGTGCCGGCCACGGTCAGCAGCAGACTCAGCTCGTTCACCACCTCCACCGTGACGACGGGCGAGCTGAACACGGTCGGGAAACCTGCAGGCCATTGGACGCTGTCACACACTGTCTGTCACGCACACTGTCATACGCTGTCGTACACGGTCGCCGTCGGACGAGCTGGCACGCTGACAACGCTGCCCGGTCAGGTGGCAGCTTGACGACGCTCCCGCAGGGGCGTTGTCACCAGGGAGCAGCCCTCCCACCTTGGGCGAACTTAACATTAACCCTAGGGCGTTGCATGGAACAACAGACTTCCAATTAGCTTTTGTTTCCCAACATTAGCACAGTTCTTGCTCCCCCGTCTCAGCATCAAAACAGCTCTATCGATATTCTATCAAAATAGTCGATATTCCCTGCCCTCAGGGAACAGCACTCCACCCGCTGCCGCAAGCCACTCCTGGTAGAGATGAGCGGACCCTCCTCTCCTTGTCTCAGTTGCAATGGAGTTTCCCTCAGTCCCCCTCCCCTTCCTCTCCAACTGTGGCGGAGTCAAAGCTCTACCGGCCAGACTCTGGATCGAGCGACCGGCCGGCAAGTTGTGGGAATTAGGTAGGAAGATGGGAGGGTATGCAGGGACTAGGAATGTTGGAAGAGGAACTTTCCATCCGACCCATGCGTTAAAAAGGTTGCGGTCATCAGGATGATTTATGTCCTCGTTTGGTAAGTCGCACTCATTTACACTCACTGTCTTTAAGGTGGCGATGGTATCGCAGCAGTCCCTCCCTGGGCGGAGGCTCGCCACGGCCGACTGAAATCGTCGGGATGGCGAGGCCCCTGGCCAGCCGCTGCTCGCTTCCTGCCAGGCTGGCCGGGTCAAGGTCGTCTGGGCTGAGCTCAGCTGGGGAGAAGAGGTAACGACGACGACGGCACGTCAGCGCCCTGGTGACCATTATGGAGAGGAGGCCGACCGCCCCAGTGGCCAGCACGGTGCCTAGATAGGCGGCGCTCGTGAAGTCCCACATGGTGGTGCGCCACAGTCGAACCACAGCCCTCCGATCAAGGTCTTCAGACAGCTGGCCGCTTGTCGTCAGCGGAATGTGACGACTGTGGCCGGGCCAGCCGCGCGACACAACGGGCCGTCCTTCCTCCGACAGCACCTCGCGCTCACTGCTCGCGGTCGCAGACGCCGGACTGTGACCCTGAGATGTTTGGCGTTCGTTAGAGCTGCAGTATTTAAGGACCGCAAGCTTGGAGTGGAGACAAGTTTTGAGTGCAACGACATACAGTGCTAACTTCTTTTTCGTCAGAGATGTGGTGTTGAAAGGAGCATGGCAAAATGTCGAAATTTGCCATGAATGCTATGCCATCTGAATGTGGTACATCCCAGAGCATTATTTGTTGTTTTGCTTCCAGGAGAGATTGAGCACAGCTCACACCATAGCACGGGGAAGGTACTTCCGGAGTGGCCACTCGGCCGAGTCGGGCGACAGCCTACACATCTGCGGGGACGAGTGGTCTAGTAGTTAAGTTACCCATCTCACAATCGAAGGATTGTGGGCTCGAGACTCGCCAACTCAACGGCCAATGTGTCGTAAAATCAATACGCACCTCCACATCTGCGCATGAGCAAGGATCGCAGGAGCGCCGGAAGCCGCCGTATTTGAGGATTGTGGCTGAGGTGATTTACGGCTGTCAACCTCACTGACCGGATGACCCCCCCTGGCGGCTCGGCTGATATCTGCTGACCGACCCTCTGGCGGCCCGGCTAGCCGGGTGATCACTTTCTGGAGGCCCGGCTAACCGGCTAACCGCCATCTGGAGGCCTAACTGACCGGCTAAC
>JAOTOM010001931.1:60000-84437 GCA_034440615.1 Ashinkailepas kermadecensis | reverse complement strand
GAGCTAAGGCTGGAGATATATCACCAAACCACGGGGTCCAGGTCCTTATTTTGAAGATATATTTTCAGATTGAATAGCGAAAATTACAAATTAACATTGGCAGGGTACTAAACCAGGGGATCCCAACCCCGGACTCACCCGAGATCTCCAGCTATGACTATAGCCATCATCCCCATCAGCGGAGGAAGTGCAATAATTTTCAACTTTTCTTGAATAGGTCACGAATGGCCAGATATACACAAAGTGAGAATGACGATATATTGGAACCAGACATTCACATGCCATTGAATTCCAGTGACTTTGCACATGACCTAGCCCGAATTTGTGTTGTAACCGCTAATTGTTTTATGATACACCAAGTTGGTTTGCTACATGGTGGAGCGATCCTCTCACGCCGAATGGTTGTGGAGAAGTGTGGCGCGATTAGCAACACTCTGTTCATCCTCTCCTCAGCTTCCAGGCAGAATAATTGACCACTGCGTCACCCCCATTCATTTTGTGTTTGAAACGTGTGCGTACTTGGTGGAAAATTATACAACGTAAAAGTATGGCGTGTTTATACATTTATTTTCTACATGTCGTTCGATAAGCCCAAGAAAACTTAGTATGAATCTCACTTCCCGGGCCCGATGAGTCCCCAGTGACATTGACTTTAATGTCAACGTATGCGTTATCAATTTGGTAAGATAAACTAAATCTTAAAGTCTTACTTAGGTATTCAGATAGTTGATTTTTAAACAAAATTTGACTAATAAATTATATGACTGCCACGACCATATTCAGAAAGCGTTCGTGAAATACTCACGGAACTCAGAAAACTGCTTTTAACTAAAGTAATCTAATGAATGGTACTTCTTCGCAACGAAAATTGCCGTAAAGCTGCGCAACATACATACTGTGTGATTCTTAGGTTTATTGAACGAGATGCAGAGAGGAATCGCAACGAAAAATGTATATGATGTACCGGTCGCCCTGCCTGCGCTCTTGCGGCCATATTCTCGAGATGATAGCTTCTCCTTTGCCCGCTAGGTGGCACAGCTGTACCATGACGCCAGCATCGGCAATGCTATCAACGTGATCCTGGTTCGGATGTACATAATGGAGCCCATTGAGGATTCGTCGGTAGGTCTAAGTTGTCTGTTGCCTCCGGGAGCATGATGCTCGACGGGAAAGTCCATTTTGCATGCTCTTCGAACGATTCAGTCTTGCTAGCAAAGATATAGGTATGTTTTTGGCTATTTGTAGTAATTATGTCGGGTCATTTTCATGTAGTAGTGCTTGAGTGCGTTATACCGATGAATTGATAAACATTCTGGGTATCATCATTGACAGCGTGTCGCTGGTTACTTCGGCCAATCTCTCACCCTCAAAAATGCTCCCAGCAGCACTTCAACATCAGTCAAGACGGCGACAGTTCCCTGAAGAGTTTCTGCAGTTGGCAGATCACCATGAACCCTTCCAGCGAGAGCGATCCTCATCACCACGACGTAGCGGTCCTGCTCACAAGGTATGTGTGCAACCCTTTAGCGGTGGCTACCTCCTCTCTTCAGCACAACTCCACCTGCCCCATACGCCTTATCACGGTACCAGCTGGGGAATATAGGAATCAGACAAATCTTTATCAAAAGAATGTATATCGAATCTGGTGTCCTCGTCACTACAGGGTTTGCAATCTGATCCCGAATATTTTTTTTGCACTCACAGAATTTCAAATTGTAGCCGACCCGATAAGAAGACCTGCCTCTCCGCGACTCCTGGACGCTATATGACCGCGGTTGCCCTTACGCCGTGAATCCTAAGTAACTAACTGACTATTTCATCCGCTACTCACTGAGTACTTAAAATAGCCGATTCTTGAAATATGCCATAATCATGATTTATCCGGAAGAGCCAATTGCTCGCGTGCTGTAATTGACACCGCCCAAGGCGCACATTTGGTCATTGCCGAACACAGTTATATGGGAAGCAATCATAACTATGGTGGCACTTCCGGCTCGCCATCACGATTCCGTTTTGTTCCGTGGTTCCGCTTAGTGTGAAACCATCAGCCTAAGACTGATCCGGAAGGCCACCTGTCGTGCTGGCCGAGCAGGGTTGAAGACGCTGGTAGCCGGTGGCGATCTGCGCCCTCGCCCGGTCTGTCTGTAGACCGGCATCTTGACCGGGTCTTGGCGTCCGACTTGTCTGATCTATTTGCGACTGCGAATGCGACTGGAAACCAGGCTTTGACCGGCCTGTCTGGCCGGCGTGGGTCCGAGACATGAGATGCCGCGAATAAGGAGCCGCCGCACAAACGTCACGGTGCAAAAATATTGCCAAGAAGATTGTACTGGCAAATGCTGCCGAATCGCGATCTCATCCTAGTTCAAATAAGGGACTTGATTCCTTCCACTATCCTCGACGGGATTGCGCAATCCACATCCTGTAATCCAATTCCTGGTCATCAGTGGCCACACTTCTATCCTTAAGCAGTGGTACTGCGCGCTTCTTGTGAGCTTCTTTTCCGGTATTGAACCCGGCTCGTATGCTATAATCGGCGCTACGGAAGCGGAGCGCTTCTTAGTGTGGGACTGTCGAGCAGAAGCGGATCCATAATTTATATTTGAAGCAGGGGGCCACCCGTCTGGAGGGACGCCAATGTGAGTCCCTGCTGGGTCGACTTTGGCTGAAAACTTCGTTCGGCAGGGTGGGGTGAGGTGAGGTGGGATGAGAAAAACTTGGGCCTGTCCGGATGGGTGCCTTTTCTAGTTCTGAGGGGTGCCAGGTTTCTATGGGGGAGGGCGCATGCCCCTCTGCCTCCACTCTGTATCCACCCCGCTGTCAAGAGATGGGGAATTTCGAAATAACTGTGGTTCGAATGACTATGAATGGAAGCATGTGAGTGGTAACAGAACTAGGCATGTTCACATGATTCCAAGAATTAATCAGTTAAATCTGGTGGAGAACAGTAGTAGAACCGGTTCCACTCCAACCGGCGGTGGTGGTCGCCTGTCTTCCCATGCTGGAAAACAGAATGCTACATTTTCTCGCGTATGATGGACCTGTGCCGAGGGAACAGGCGTAAGTTTACTATTCAGCGTAACTCTTTGAACTGTCATCGCTGGCAAGTGATCTTGCAAAATACAACATGCTACAAAATGCAACATCCATTCAAATAGAAATAAAACGTGGAATTCGTTGGTCACTGCATTGCACTACTGCAATGTGATTCAGTGTTCTTCTATTACTATATTTGCTATGCGTCTCGTATTATATTGCAGTACTGAGCTACTTTCTTCATCCATGCTGTTGGTTGAAGTCTTGCGGAATATCAGTGGTCGCCGAATCACCTCTGGTTGTTGGCGAAGGAACTGGGCCAATATGGGTGGAACCCTCCGAATATAGCACAACATCCACTCGATGCATCGACAAAGTTTCGTGTCCACGGGGTCCTTGTGATCCATATGGGTCGCGCTAAGCGTGAAATTGCTCATCACACAAAATCATGACACCGTCCTAACTTGGCAAAATGCTAAGCGGTGCTGGGAATTAATCCCAACGGATGGTCATAATGTCTAAGGGATATGTGTGGCACATATATCTGGACTCGAGAAACTATCTAGGATTTACAGCGACTCGTCCATCAATCTCGGGCTGAAAGCATGGCATTCGTCAGCGATTATTAGTCTCGCCGGTGCGCCAAATATGACTCATCCACATGCCGCTTGGATTACATTAATCACTGGGGAGCGTGTAGTTACATACCGTCTTGCTGCACCAGCGCGGCACTGGCTCGTCCAGATTGTTCGGCGAACACTGCACTGAGACCTGGGGAGATATAAGCAGATTATGAGAATATTCCGACGGGCGCGTGATCGCATGGACACTATGTCCGAATGAGTGCACGTAGGTCTGGGCATCCTACCACTCGGACCGACTGCAACAGTCGCCTGTCGGCTCGTGCTGGTGAACAGCATGCCACTGTTTGTCGTGTAAGACCGGCAGCCAGGCGGAGAGACCGGTGTAAAGTTTGCTTCACGTGCTGCCGACTGCCACACCCCTGACCCATCCCTTTCCCACCCCACCCGTCAGCTGGCATGTATGTGCCTGTAAGAAACCTAACGTGCACTCCACTATGGGGACGCCTAGTCGCTCATATTGCATGTGCATCCCATTATTCTCTATATGGGTCTACATATGTTTGTTGCATTTTGTTAGACGTCGCAGAATGTTATCACTTTATTGAAATTGAGCGCCTGCGGCGATAAATCGTGTCAAACGATGTTAGGCTACGGGTGGTCGGCGAAATCTGTTCTCCCCGACCTGGCACCGTGACCCCTGCCTCGTATTCTCAGACGGAACATCTGCAGCGAGAAGGAGACGTGCAACACCCTGGGTCTGGCGGAGGTGGCCGGCATGTGTCAGCCCACCCGCAGCTGCAACATCAATCAGGACACCGGACTGTCTGTCTCCTACACCATCGCCCACGAGCTGGGACACAAGTGAGATGATTTCCCGCGAGCTGGGACACAAATGAGATAATCGCCCACGAGGTGGGACACAAGTTCAGCTATCGCCAACAAGTGGGATAATCGCCCTGGATCTGGGACACAGTTTGGGTTATTGCCTCCCAGCTGGGTCATGCGTGAGACCAGCACTCTGCAGCTGGAACACAAGTGGGGCCGTGGTCATGACGTCAGATGTCGTGACGCGATTGGCTACTGGGCATCGGGCATAAAGTTGGCTACACATTTACTGTCAGATGAGATCACCGTCGCTTTTAGCGAAAACAGATATAGTAATGTTTTGCGATTCTTTGGTTTTCCCCCACAAATTATTCACCATAATCCTTGATTTCATGTTGTTTATCGTATGAGCCGGAGCTCCGTGTATGTACGGAGGAAGTGAATAGTGTGGTGCTGCGCTTTCGCCAGCGCTCAGACCCACATGGGAGCAGCCGGGTGCGCCAGAACCCGGCGTCTGGCTGTTGTTGAGCTGCAATAAAGCCTGTGACCGAACTGAGACACAAGCAAGCTGCACCGGGATCCAGACAAAGCTGGACATGACTCGGAGCCGGAAAATGGTAGAGCCTCGAGAGACCCGAGGCAGGGCCGGAAAGTGAGCAGGGAATGGAGGAAAGGGAGTGGTGCGGTGCAGTGCGGTGCAGTGTTAATAATTGGAATACGATTTCGACAGAACTAGGGCAACATTAAGTCGCATCGCGACCAACATTAAACCGTTTTTAAATGCGAGTTTCAAAATCAACTTAGATAGGCTTCCGGCTTAGACGGTATTTACCATGCCCTCGTAGGTGCTCTCCATGTCGCAAATCTCCATGCGACGGAGGCTAAGGTTTGTGCATGCATTGGGTTGGAAAGCACTAATACCTTGAACCGAATGGGCTTCTTTTGCTTTCAAAGTATTATCCTGCCCTCTGGGTACTGGTATGTGCCGAAGATTAAAATGCGTAGTATTTCAATAACAGTTAAATGAGCTGACTGTTCATATTTCATAAATGCATGGCTGTATCTGATTCCTTGCACCATTGCTGTCCCCCTCTGCTGCTCTATTGCTGGGTTGAATCTATCAGACGTGTAAATTTGTCTGTTTGCGTCAGTTTCAGTCACTCACTGCTGTTTCTCTCGTCCGTTTACGATTGGTGGATTCCTGTGTGCTGCAAAACAGTGCAGAGCGAATGATTTGAGCGGGAAGTGTGGGTGGGCGTGAGATATTGAAGGGGTATATACTGACCGAATTTTGTTTGAAGGTGGGAGGGTGGGAGATATTGAAGGGATATATTCTGACTAAAATTTGTCCGGTGCTGCGGCAGGAGGTCGGATTTTTTTTCCTCAAACGTCGTACTCCTTCGATTTTGTCCCATCAATAACGCAATTCGGCAATATCAAAAATGTTGCTATCCGACGCCGTTAGGATGCTGCCTGTTCAGTTGACCGACAACGTTAAGAGGTTGCCTTCTCAGATGACCGACAGCGTTAAGATGCTGCCTTCTTAGATGACCGACAACGTTAAGATGCTGCCTTCTCAGATGACCGACAACGTTAATAAGTTGCCCTTTCGGTTCTCCCTTCTCAGTTATCAAAGATCCTGCTTCCATCTCAACACGCACAGTGAAGGGCCACTGTTTGGAACGCACACGGGGGAGGGGGGGGGGCTGTTTAGAGTGCACAGTGGAGGATCATTGTGGGAACGAGCAGTGGAGGGCTGCTGTTTGGAACCGACAGTGGAGGACCACTGGTTGAAATGCGAAGTGGTGGACCATTATTTGTAACAGGCAGTGGAGGGCCACTGTTTGGAATGGGCAGTGGAGGGCTGCTGTTTGTAACCCACAGTGGAGGGCCACTGGTTGAAATGCGAAGTGGTGGACCATTATTTGTAACAGGCAGTGGAGGGCCACTGTTTGGAAGGGGCAGTGGAGGGCTGCTGTTTGTAACCCACAGTGGAGGGCCACTGTTTGGAATGTGCAGTGAAACTTGGTGGGGTTGATTCCGTGTAAATAGTCAAGTGTTAAGGCAAAAGAGCCACAAGGGGCCTGCCTGGGCTCAGCCTATGAAGAAAAATACCGTAAGACGAGAAAAAGAGAGTGGTTATTAGGGTCAATTTGCCTGCCCGTTGTCACCCCCTCCCTCACGAATGCACACAAATTAATAGGTCAAATACCGCCCTTCCATCAACTTGCAAACTATGTCCTTTGAATGAAAGCAGGTCATATTTTGTATTTCAAAACAAATCATGTTTGGACGGTCCTTGCGGTTTAATTTCGCAACTTTATCAGTTCAGTAATTTGTACCCATTACCTGCGTGATGTTCCTTTTGTGACTGTGGTGTGTTTTATAGGTCGGGAATGGGATCGTGATTCGTTACGAGGAAATTTGTTAGGACAAAACAGGCTATTATGATTTTGCTCAAATAAGCCTAAGCATCATGCTCACAACGCCAAAATACTCACCCAACAAATCACAACACAATGGTTACTCCGTGCAGTGAAACTCAACCGGGAATGTCGGAGTTCCATACGGCTTGAACAGTCAAAGACCGCAAGCTAGGAATAGCCACCATAGCGTCCATCCCACACAGTAGACTCATATCCATCCCATGATCTTATCGCCATGTTTGTCTAACACTAGTGTGACACCACTAGTGTGTCGAGTGTGGGGAGGGGGGGGGCGGACTGTGAGGACAGGCTGACCGGCCCGGGCTGCTAGATCGATCCACTTATATGGCAACAATCCTTCGGCGCTGGGCCGCACACAGGGCTTTGTTGGGACTGGTGTTCCGGTGGCAGATGCTGATCAAGATGGCGAGCGTCCAACCCCTGGATATCCGAGGGAACCTTTAACGGACCTTTGAGCTGCTTCCGAAACAGAATTTTTGCAGCATGCCAATTACTCTTTCTGGAATTGTTAGGCCACTTCGAAACTATCGAAATTCAGTAGGGGCCTTTTGAAAAATGCGCAATTGCAACAGGAGTTCACACTAGTGGGATCTCCCACACCAATCCTTTCCCTCACTGGACGGGTTCCTGAAACCTCCCCCGTCTGTGCTAAAGTTTTCCGAAGACATGGACGGTGGAATTGCCTAGTTCACCCGCGACCAATCAGCGTGAGAGGCTGGCGACGCCAGGCAGCCCAGCAGGCGAATGCATCGTAAAAGAACACATGGAACGTAAGAAATATTGCAACATCGCCACAGAGATAATTACCGCAGAGGGGTAGTGAAACGAGAGATTTTGCATATTGGCTATTGGTTTTTGCGACACGTCGACCGTTGAGTCATATAGCGTCGCCAATCTCTCACGCCGATTGGTCGCGGGCGAAGAGTAGCGACAGGTGAGATTCGAACCCACAATCTTTCGATTGTGAGACGAGCATCTAACCCCTAGACCACTCGTCCCGATTTTGCATATCCTAGGACAATAGTATTCACAATTTTACTGAGAAGCAATTATTTTCATAAAAAGCGCTGAGCACTGACGTTAAACATAGTCAATTTTAAGGGTTTTCGCTGTGGGCCATTGTATCGAGGACGTTAGCAGATGAGATCCTAATTGTAACATGTTGATCGGGGGCAGGTGCCATCAGTGCCGCCCACACAGGTCACTCCCTCTGTTCTTCCCATTGAAGCCAACATTAACGCAGTGGTGACAGTTTTATTTCCGAATGGCCGAAGTCCAACTTGGCCTTCAAACGCAAGTGGTGCTTACTTTCAAGTGGTTGCCTCATTCGCTCCCGGGTCCGTTACAAAACTCCCGCAGCTTTGTGACGCATGTCCCACATCATCAAAACTACCGCTTTCAGTAATGACATCTCCACCACCTATGACTGAAGAGACGATATATGTATTATGTCTTGTTCCCATGCAACATCCGAAGTCGGTAACATCCAGCTGCCAGAGAAAGCTTCTCCCGTTTCCTCGCTCGCAGCAATGTGGTGCGCTGCGATGCTTGCTTTCCCAGTCCAAACTGTTGCCGTCAGGTCCCCCAGCCCCACCCCGCCCCACCCCGCCCAACACACACACACACACACACACACGATGATCACTTTATGAAATCCACTGCCGCAGTTTCATGATCCATTAAGATAATATTAAGTGCTCCGAAGCAGTATATGTGTATTTGCATACACTGGCGACACCTGTTACAATAACGCTGCTGGCCACAATGTTGGCTTCTCTTTATCCTCAATAAAACAAATATACTGTCTAGCCGTGTTTCTGAGTTCACCATCGATGTTTTTGATTCACCGCCTGTGTTGGGCCCGCGCTTGAACTTCCTCACCAGTGTTTCTGATGTCGGTTTCATGTTTCCTCAATTTGGCCTCACGTTTTTCACTTTTAGTTTCGTCCTCTGCACCCATATTTCTGACATTGGACTTCGCATTTGTAACTCCACCGTCATCGTTTCCAACGTGTGGTATCGTGTTTCCAACATCACCGGCCGTGCTTCTGACACGACCTGCGTGTTTCTGACCCGCCAGTTTCGGCATGAACCACGACGGTCCCGGCAACGGCTGTGATCAGCCGGAGGGGCTGAGACAGCACGTGATGGCCCCCAACTTGGTGAATGACGTCACGCCCGTCGTCTGGTCCAAGTGTTCCCGCCGCGAGATCACCAAGTTCTTAGAGTAAGTTGGTGCGCTGCCAACGTGACGGTGGCGGCAGTGGTGCAGTCAGAACGTGTGTGATGTGTGCAAGTCGTCGTTTGCTTTTCGAATGGTGGCTATTTGTGAGCCTGGGGCTGAGGTTCAAATATTTAAGATTATGTGGAATACTCTCCATTTGTGAGACGGAAAATTGTCCTCGTCGAATCGTTTGACTCGTAAAATTTGATCTCCAAATTTGGAATCCCAAAGCTAAAGTACAATCCTCATGAAGGCGGTATCTGAGTCTTCTGTATATGATCGGAAGTCCATGCATCGTTTTCTTTTCTACTGCCATTTCGTTCTTCTTAGTATGTAATGTCCTTTTGCGTACTGTACAGGTATGGCATTTGGATGTGCATAAGCTGGCGGCTTTAGAAGCAGGTCCCATCGGTACATGGCGTCGTGCGCCGATTGTTACCAATCCCTCAAATTATTCCATGAACTCTATGGGTTTTTTCTACATGGGTAATTACGAACACCGTTTTGCACACCAATTCAGACTTTCCTTTCGGCACACCCAACTATTTACAGTCTAGAATTTCGCCACAATCCTAATCCCACTGCCCTGGCTCCACGCTCCCTGGCTCAGCCTATCGGGAAATTATTATATTTAATCTAGGAAATCAAGCGGATAGTGGCATAGATATATGTATTTAAATATTTTTATTCATCCACTCCACTACACATTCTGATACACTTTGATACATCCACATGACATTTAGACATTTTACCATATTTTATATCCATCATTTTAATACATCCACTCCACTAAATCCACTCCACTCCACTCCACTCCACTCCACTCCATTAGCTACCCCAGTGAAATAAGTTTTACTTCTCGAGAGTTTCCTCAAAGATGGATGCATTTCTACCAAGCATCCAGCCCTGGCTGCACTCTTGTATGGGATCGGTCATGATATAGCTGGCGATGAAGTGATAACACCAGTGCACAGCGCCATGAGACGCCCGCACGAGCCAAGGCATGTGGATATTTATCGGGATAAGGTTATGTAGGGAAATTGGTTGTTCGGCCAGCAGAGTTAAAGTGAGTTAGGTGGAATTTTGGTCGGGCCACATACTACGTGGGAGATCCGGCATACAACGTTGGAACGAAGCAAGAATAAAAAATGCGATCAAGACGCACTTATTTATGCGCACCGATTAGTTAATAGAAGCTGGTAAAGTGCTGGGGCACGTCAGTAGCGACAGATTAAGATTTGACTTGGGGTGTTCAGATGCTTTGAGATTGTCTGCTAGTGTTGTAGATTATAGGAAGTCCTTGATATTGTTAGATATTTTTACACCTTTAAAAGGAATACAGAGATGTTTCGGTCCTGCATTAGTAGGTGCAAATATTAGACGACAGATTGCTCTATCGGTGTCCATTTCAAACATCAACTCCTCTTGTGCCAGATTGACATAATTCCAGATTGCCGGAGTGTCAGAGTGCCAGAGTGTGAGTGTCAGAGATTGAGGTCAAAGAGATAGTTTTGCCTCGCAACATTTTGACGGGGGTCAACTGACCCGCCTATCAGAGCTTAACCCGTTACCCCCACCCCCTCTGCACGTGATCCGAGCCAGACTGACTGACTGGCTAGCCAGCGCAATGGGAACGTTGTCTGACGTGAAGATTTGAGGCGACAAAACGACGGCGCTCGACGCCGCCGAGCCGTGACGTCACCCTCGGCAAGAGATCACGTTCGGCCCGAGATCATGTTGACAGCTGGCCATGTTGACAGCTGGCCATGCACATCGGACAGTGTTCCAGCCGTCCCCACTTACGACCCGTCTGCTCGGTGGCAGCGTTTGTTCATTGTAGCAAAACTGAAGCCGAAGTATGTGGGAATCCAGCGAATACGTGTCGGTGAAAAGTATGGGTAGCTCAGCGGCTGGTTCCTGTGTGTGACCGAGCTACTGTTGCTGGGCATGGTCCGACGAAATACGACGCAACCGCTGATCGTCAGCTGATCACTTGGGAAACGGGAACGGGTAGCATGTGACAAGAAGACAACACACAGGTCAACATCAACCTCGGCCAGCTCGTTCGTCAATGTCATCTTCGGTCGGCTGCCAAGTCAGTGTCACGGGAAACTTCGGTCCGACTCTACTTGGCTTGATTGATAATTTCATGTCACAATGTTCTTGTCACTACAAAAGTCATGCAATCTGACAAGCAATTTCGTAGGACTACCATGACACTGGAAGGCCGCTACCAGGAAATGTGCTTGTGTAGTTGAAACTGCCAACTTGAATTTCAAGCAGGCATCTACAGGTATGGGTTGGTGTCGCACATCGTCAAGCCGTGTAACGTTTTGTGCCATCGTCCGTGGGCTGCTGCACCAAAAGCGTCGCTCTTTTGTTCAACGTCGCCTACATATAAGCTCAGGTCGATCAACGGAGCATTTCGGAAGAGAACCTCGAAACAAAATTTGGGTATTTGGTCAGCTTGCTGCCTGAGAAGTGATGGCTATCGCCAACCACGCCACAAGTGTCCAAGGCGACCGTAGATCTTCGATATCACAGGTCTAATGTTACCACAGAGAGACTCACACTCATCAAGACACACTGCACATCAGTCTTCGTGGTTGAGAAACGTCTCGGGTTGGAAATCATGAACGTCCTCGCCGTTTTCCGTTCCATTTATCGTGGAACACTTCCTCTCTCGCTGAACACAGGCTAACAACCAGGGCTCTAATTTGTGTCGTGCGTGCACGGCTTCCCCGACGGGCTGAATGCCGGACAAGGTAGGTGCCCGTCTTTCCGAGCCTTCCAGGCCTACCAGGCATGTGTCCGGGCCTTCCAGGCATCCGTCTTGCAGCTGCTAAGCCGAACCAATTTGCCTTCCCGACGCGACATGTGTGTTTGAGCCCATATTACTGAACAGCTCCGGGAAGTTGTCGTTATGACCTCAAAGACGATGGTCCTTTGCAAAACGTTCCACACTTGATTCAATATATATATATATATATATATCCGATGTCAGTACACTGCAGTCGCAACTTCGTGTTGACATTTGTTCACCATAGCATGACAGATCGTGCTGCATGATTCATGCCGCCTTGCTCTTTACATTAGCTGGATTATGGGGTCGCGTTAGCGCCAGTGAATGTGGCTCAACACTTGGCTGCCTTTTGGCCAAGTTAATTCCATCGCATAGCAATGAGAATGTGAGCGTATTGCGGGATTGATGGGTGTTCATCGGTGGTCATACAATGAGCGGGTGAGTTGAGATTATACGTCCTCGTGATGAATTTATAGCAGACGCTTCCAATTCGGAGCGTGACCGAGAGGGCGGCGCAATAGTGTAGCTGTCTACGTGACCGATGTCGACAGATGTGACATGAAGTTTCAGGGTAATTGAGGACAAGGGGCATGACACCCCTCCTCCCTCCTCCTCCCCCTCAGCACCCGTGATGGTGAAGCCCGTTCCTGAAAAGTCACAATGCACAATAAGATAATGTCAGTATTAATGTGCGATATTGATAATCGCACCATTGCACTTTATAAGGGGTACTTCATACGATTGGCCGACATTTTTTATCCGTCAAACGCCCTTTATATGTTGTTCCAGTGGAGTTATACATGAACGGTTTATTTGTGTTCCAAGTTTGCTTTCAACGTCATGAGCCAAGTCAGCACCTGGAAGATATAAAACTCTAACACTATTTCTAAGGTGTTTAAAACTATTGATCGATATCATTGCATTCGTTCAGCATGTTTTGAATGTTGTTCCAATAGGGTTGTAAATATGCAATCTTTACTTTATTCTTAAAATTTGTTTTCAATAACCTGGGCGAATTCAACATCTCTGTTGTGTGAAAATTAATTCTTCTGTCGCATGAAACACTCCAGTTCACTCCCATTTAAACAATCTGGTGATCACTTAAGTGCATTCAACTTCCGCCAGATACCTTTGCCTCGGGTCATCACGAACCCGGCGCGACTCCTTCTGACCTGACCCAACTCGAACCGAACCGAATCGAAGGAATTGAAACGAATCGAATCGAATCGAATCGAACAGACGGCATCCTGAAGTAGCTTTGTGTCGTCAAGGCAAGACATCTTGCTGCATAATTTTCCATCATCCACAAAGAGCAAACAATTACTTTTAATTTTTCCCCCAAGTCATCTACGAAGGAGCGAATAGCTCGGGCGACAGAAGCCCGCCTTTAGGCGCATCGGAAGCGACTTTCATGCATGCAGAACACTTCCCATTTACGACTACTCGTTGCCTATGATTACTGAGGTACGACAGCAGCCATTTGATAACTTGGCCACACATGGGAAATGGTCGGCTCAAGTTATGGTTCAAAACCCGGTGATTCACGCTCTGGAATGCCGCAGGGTAATCCGAGTAAATGACGTCAGTTTACCATTTGTCCCGAATGGAGTACCACGCCGCTTTCAGCAGAGTTGATGAATTTGTTTTGCACGAGCGCCAGCGGCTCGGGGAAAATCGATGTTGCTCATCTTTAAACACTGTTTTAACTTGTACGAACAGAACATATCGGACGCATTTTCCCATGATTTTGCCAAACATGGGAAGGTGGAAATGAACGGTGGTTTTCTGGCAACTTCTTCACAGCCCTTTTTAAGTGGGCACTACGTTGGCCCACCTAGTGAGAAATGTACCCGGCTGTAGTGACAAATTGCGTAGTTTTGTTTTGGGGCCTAACGAGCTGGTCTGCACATTCTTTATTATTCGTGCGCTCATGTTGTTAGGACCGCAGGCTTATGAATGTGTAAATCCCCAAAGGCCGCGCTGATGTAATCTGCACTGATCCGGGAATGTTACAGGATGAGGAAGTCATGCAACTGGATGTGCAGACATGAGTAAGGTACATCTGGACATCCAAATTACTTTGCACAAATCTGGTTGAACCATTAATCTGGCTCAGGATCACCACCATGTTCACGATAACCTTCGAAAAGAGCTGGCAACTGATCTTTCATCCTCTGATGCATTTCAACAGCGACCAAAGCCTACGAATTTCCCTTAAAGTCTCCAATACCCTTGCGATACTCTGGATACTTGGAGTTAGTTATTTTCTTACAATTGCTACAATTTTCTTACAACTATTTCCCAAATGCATTGATAGTCTCTAAAGTCCTATTTATTTCCGTGCGGTTCAAAGTGATTTTCTTTTCCTCAAGAGTTTGGCCAACAGCAGTGGCATGCCACGGTGGACGGCGGCGAAGAAGCACTATAGACGGCACATAATCGTGAATGGCCGCTTTCAGTGCGTCACGAAACTCGTCCACTGCGTCATCAGTGGGCAAGCCATCCAAGATGCTCCACGAAATCAATCGTGGGGCTCTGCGCCTGCCGGGGGAGACGGCTTGTTTGTAGTCATACGCGGCGGTGCGCCAAACATACCGTTTGACAGCAGCTGGTTTGTACATTTACGGGCGATTCTCGAGTGACCAGGGGCGAAATGCCAAACCTTGTCACTCCCGAGTGAGGGCCGAAAACAAGGCGGTCGGCATTCATTGGTGGACTTGTTCCGCCCAGCAGGCGTGGACGTGTGGTGCGATCGGACCTCACCACATTAGATCCACAGGTAGGACGGCGAGCGCGGCTTTCCGCCGGTCAACTGCCAGTTCGTGAATAGCTGGGCGGTGAGCAATCATTGACAGTCATGACATCAGCTCGAATCCTCAAAAAAAACTATAATACAGGTCCACCAAATTGGTGGACGGTCGTTCTACCTGGTTCTGCCCACTATTCAACTCTGAATCTGTCCAGCAGTAGGGGTACGGAGGCTGGCTGGCGGTGACTGGTATGCCGCAGTAGGGGTGTGGAGGCTGGTCGGCGGTGGCTGGTGTGCCACAGTAAGGGTACGGAGGCTGGTCGGCGGTGGCTGGTGTGCCACAGTAGGGGTACGGAGGCTGGTAGGCGGTGGCTGGTGCGCCGCAGTAGGGGTACGGAGGCTGGCGGTGACTGGTGTGCCGCAGTAGGGGTACGGAGGCCGGCGGTGACTGGTGCGCCGCAGGAGGGGTACGGAGGCCGGCGGTGACTGGTGCGCCGCAGTAGGGGTACGGAGGCCGGCGGTGACTGGTGTGCCGCAGTAGGGGTACGGAGGCCGGCGGTGACTGGTGTGCCGCAGTAGGGGTACGGAGGCTGGCGGAGACTGGCCTGCCACAGTAGGGGTACGGAGGCTGGTGGAGACTGGTGTGCCGCAGTAGGGGTACGGAGGCTGGCGGAGACTGGCGTGCCACAGTAGGGGTACGGAGGCTGGCGGAGACTGGTGTGCCGCAGTAGGGGTACGGAGGCTGGCGGAGACTGGTGTTCCTCAGTAGGGGTACGGAGGCTGGCCGGTGCGGACTGATGCGCCGCGTGGCGCCAGGTTGCAATAAGTGCGCCAAACCTCGCCGCCGACACAGCTCGCTTGCTGGTCCGACGACCACGTCAGGATGCTGTCACGAGAAGCAGTTCCCTCCTCCAGCGCCGCACTGAATTTGCGGCACGTATGGCGTCTTCGGCTATCTGTACGCCATCGAACTAGCAGGAGCACTGTGGACACCACCCAGCCTACAGACACTGCACGGCCGCCACGCCCCTGATGGCAGCAACGTAAAGAGCCATCCACCAATGGCGTCCGACCTAGATGAGCCAAACCGTTTTTTAAAATAATTTAATCAGAGTTCTTGCTGCGGTGGCTTTATGAACCAGGGTCCTCTTGCTAAGCAGAGTTTGTTGCGTGAACCCTGGCCCCACCACCCGATCCATGAATTCCAGTTCAACTGCATAATTTTGACCGAAAGTTTAACGTGCCGTCAATGCACCGACACGGCCGCCCGGAAGCTCGTTCCCGGCCTTATCGGGCCAGCTGCCAACTGACCCTCCCAGCCGGGGGCTAAATGCGAGCGCGCGTAGCGGCTCGAACCCTGTGTTGCCAGGACAGGGGAGACCAGTGCAGCTCAGCGCTCCAGCCAACTGAACTACCCGAGCGGCAAGTGTTTTATTTCGAGTTTTACCACTCGAAATAAATTGCTACCTAGCGGTGCCGTGGGTCATAGATGAGCCGACGCGCTTTACAATTAACGACGTAAAACGTTTACTCATATGTACCATCGGACGTAGATGAGCCGTACTTTCAACGTACTTTATACGATGAGATGTACTTTACAAATAAGAACGTAAAACGGTTACCGAAAAGTACTATCGGACATAGATGAGTGGAATTGCAACACACCATTCTAATCCCACACACAACCCTACATTATTCAACCCATCCATCACTAGAATGAATGCTACTAATTACTACTAACTACCAACACGCGGCAGCCGGCGTGATAGGCGGTGTGGACAATTTCCTCATTGCCCGCACGACAAAGGTCCCTCAGTTTTCCTCGGCAGGAGTCGGCTAATGCTGGCACCCTGGCAAAATCATCCTTCTGGCCAAATGCAAATTATCTTGCAGAGGAGAAAAGTAAACTCAACTCTATCAAAACTATCTCTACCATCTAGGAGATGATCCCCCCCCCCCGCCTTCAGCACCTTAGCGTCGCATACCCTAACGTAAAATTCCCTCAACATAAATGTACACTTACCTTCAACTTGCTTGCGAAACACACTCGGTTTAAAGGCGGCGCAAGTGATCTATATAGTCCGACATGCATTTAAACACTCCACACCCTCGAGCGGGAGCGATGTCGAAGTTGCGAGTTTGTGTCCACTCGTCTCCGACACTTTTATTGGCTGACTCACATCACCAACACTACGACAAGCGTTGCCTTGCCGACAATCTACCTAAGATGCAATGCTTCTGATCTTTCGGCCGTGCGAGGAGCAAGCTTAACAAGTTGGAATTTCGTCGTGAACGAAGCGATGTACCTTTAATGTGTTTTTTTTAATGCATGGTGAGAACGACTGAGTGCTGGCCAGACTAATAGCATGCGCAGAGGAAGAAGGCGAAGGAAGTGCCTCCCACCACTAGTTGCTGCGTGGCGCGGTTCCAGGAGGCGCTGTGCTATTCCTCTGGGGGAGCCGGCGCACAAAAGTAGCATGTCACGGCCAAATGCCCTCCCAGGACGACCGCCATGCTGTGTGGCGGTAGTCCTCACAACGACGCGCTCACCGCCCCGCTACGAGGTCGACAGAGGGGCTACGCCGCGAACTTCCAGCTCGCTTGATCTCGATTGATCTCAATGCAGCGTGGACGTTGCCGGGGAGGGCCGCAGCCGCCGCGGCGGCCGCGGCGGATATTGGGCCAGACGTTGTCACTTGCTCGGCGGCGCGCGGTGAAGGATGGCGCAGCCGCCCATGTTCGGTAGCGGACGCTGTGAGACAACGGGCCCGGCCGTTGTTTCACACGACAGGAGCAGTTTTTTGACACTCTCGACATATAGCCCATTAGTTATGGTATTAATATAGACTACAGTCCGTTCTTGAGAAGTGAGTCTACGCGGTCACCGTAAAAATCGGATTTTTAGCTAATTCGAAACATAATCGTATGTTTCGACTATTACAATGCGTTAGCTATAAATGTTACATTTCTGTCGGTTTACTTTTGGTACTGCTTTCGCAAAAAGCATTTGCAAAAGAAGAACAAATTACTTTCACCTCACCTTTTATATGTTGCTAGAAAGGATATATATATATATATATATATATATATATATATATATATATATATATATATATATATATATATATATATATATATAATATATATATAAATATGTATATACATATATATGCATATATGTATATATATATATATATATATATATATATATATATATATATATATATATATATATATATATATATATATATATATATAATTGTCTGTTTGTAGGGGTGTGTATAATACATGTAGTTTATAGATTGTATTAATTATATTAAGCTAAGGATCGGTTTCGTCCATCGGCCATTGTCAAATCTAAAGCACGGTGTGTCGTGAAAAACAGTTTTATAATGGCCCGTGACCGACGATTTATCTTACTTTAGCACGCGCACTGGAAATCCTCATAAAATTACTCATCGTGGAAGAGGATACCAAATCCACCCCAGCCCCATAGATGAAAACCATTCGATCTAGGAACACCAAATTTGCAAGATGGCCGAGGGCAAATGGCTCTAATCTCTCTCTCTCTTCTGCTCTCATGTGTGAATTTGGCAACACTATTGCAATTCATTCCGGGGAAAATTGAGGCAAATGTGCAAGCATTTATCATTTTGGCACTGTGACGCCATTTGTCCAACTAATGTGCACGTTTAATGGAAAATAGCTCAGCTGGGCATAACCGATATAGATGATATAGGATTGAACATTATGCAGCACTGCACCGAGCATTGCTACTGGTATTATTAGTAAAACTTTTAACCTCATGCTCAGCATAACTGAAACAGGCAAGATAGGGCAGTATTAAGTTGTATGTTTCGACGGCGTGCCTTTGTCAACAGAGACGGCTTTAGGGTGTGGGAAGACAAAATATTATTTTTAAAAACGGCATGGAACGTCGCAGAATGCACGAAATCGAAGTGGGGGACGAGTGGTCTAGGGGTAAGATGCTCGTCTCACAATCGAAAGATTGTGGGTTCGAGTCTCACCTGTCGCTACTCTTCGCCCGCGACCAATCGGCGTGAGAGATTGGCGACGCTATATGACTCAACGGTCGACGTGTCGTAAAATCAATAACCAGCCAACGAAAATCGAAAAATCGAATCGAAAATCGAAGTGAGTAGCTATGTCTTGTGCTCATGCGATTACTAGCTGCTTGGGTGCTGAATGTGTTGTGCGATATGGGACCGGTGGTAACAGGGTCCATGGGATTGTCTGGCTATTGAGAGTGGATCTATAATTTCTAATGTCGAGTGATTCGACTATCATTTGCTCAGCGACCTAAAAATAGTCGAATCACTTGAAATTAGAAATCACAGACGATCACAGTCGACACAGACATTCTCATGGTCCCTGTTTCCACTGGTCCCATACCGCACTACACCCCCAGCACCAAGCACTGATGTACAGACAATAGAAATACAGGCTAATAATGTCATGAGCACAGCACATGCGTATCTACTCCTATCTACTCGTATCTACTCGTATCTACTCGTATCTACTCGTTTCGATTGCGACTGTCGTAGCCGACCGCTGGGATTCCGCGCTGCGGAGTAGATATCATATGTGGTGATATGCATTTTCTGTATATTGAATTAATGGGGGACTCGTGCCTGCGCTGTAAATTGTGTTAATACCACCTCAATCTGACCCCACTGGCTGCGAGTTCGTAGGGTGCGTGATGCGACATGTTTCATGTCATTTTGTGATTGTTTACGACGTCCTAAAACTGTCACTGTTCACAAAGACACGCCGTCGAAATATATAGCTTAATCTTCACCTAAGTTTTATGTTTCAGCCAGAGGCGCAGCGAAGGCCCCCCCCCGCCCCTCCCCCCCCCCTCCTTGGCAATCAAAATGCAATAGATCAAACAAGACATTTTGATATTACTCAGCACGCAAAACACATCATTTTCGGCGAGCTTCGCGCGCCGAAGGCTATTTGTTTAGCTTCATTTTTTTTATTGGTTGGTCCCCCCTTCAGAAAGCCTGGCTGCGCCACTGGTTTCAGCTATAATGAGCATAAGGCCAAATGAACGACTTCATTAGCGGTGTTCAATGCGGTGGTGCATAGTCTTGATGCTTTTGATCCTAGTTTTGACCACCGTGAACCACTAATTAAATGCATCAAAACGCTGAAAATCCAGCTGGGTGCATGGAGCGCATCAAGTTCTACAGCCATGTAGGCGTACAGGTGGGGTACCGAAGTTTATCCTGAACTGCTTGGTAAGAGCAAGCTAAATGTTGGGAGATTCCGTTGGGGTTCGGAAGATTACAGAGACATCGTATCGTCAAATCTTCAACCAATGCATCAAGACGACTTCCCGCACGCCAGCTTATTTGGAGCGTCATCAAAGAGGCTTTCAGCCAAACATAGTGCCATCCTATGTTCCCTGTGGCTACAAGATCAGACAAGCAATATCTACACAGATACCAGCAAACACGGGAGGAACTAACTAAAGAGAACGTCTCAGGGCTTACGCTTCCGGCAGCCGACAAAAAAACACGCAGACACAGCAGGTGGAGCGGGAAATAGAAGAGGTACGCAGCACATCGGCACACGGGGACAGGAACCAACAACGAGACGGCACGCATCGTTTGACACTTGATCGTCCATCGCCATATGGAGAGCAGCCGAGCCACTAAGCAAATCAAGTGTAGCTGCTCAAGTTCACGATGGCTGATAATTGCTGTTGACATTTTGACATTTTGACTTTCTGACCATTGGGGATCGTTTGAATTGTTTAAGCTTTGGGGTCTTGTACAAAAGAGGTATGCGTATTGGGGAAATGAAAGCTCACCGACATGTCTTTGGGGCTTTGACCAGTTGGGGTGTTTTCATTATTGGTGGCGTTGGAGGTTGGGTGTTATGCCATTTGTGGATTCCGAACTACGCCTCAGCCCCGTTGGTTTCCGAATTTTGGGGGATTCTGAATCTATTTTAAATATCTGTTCTTGATAATTATTTTGGGAAAATAGAATGGTGATGATAAAGACCTTAAGTGATTTTGTCATTAATCCGTCACATCGACATAATTGACCCAAAGCATCCCCGGAAAGCTTCTCGCCTGCGGAATAACAGCGATTTGGCCGAACAGACAGAGACGAAATTTGCCATCTAAAGCGAAACAAAAGCGATCCTGTTTGTCTATGTCACACTTACTGACCACAAAGCAACGGGAGATGTTCCAGACGCTCCCAGACGCAATGAGACAGACGCAGGCGATATTCGTTGTCTATGCACAAGCTGGGAAGCTGTTGACTTCCCAAATCCCGTAAGTCAGCGCGGCTCAAAATCGCCGGCGCCGGTGTCCTCAGTCGGCTGATTCGCAGTGTAGTTCAGCGCTTGGCCCACCAGTGACGATCAGGTGACCTGGGTGAATGCGCAAAACTGAGCATCCGGGGAGATCCAGTACTAGCCTGTAACGGAAGGCCGATATCTCAACAGCCTTCATCCCACAAGACGATGGAGATGCTTGCGGCTCCTGTATCGGGGAGAGCGCCCGCCGTATCAGGTTTGGGCGCGCCTCTCCCCACCCCGACTTACCCTGCGGCCCCGCTTCACACCAGGCCTGGGTACGCCTCTGCCCACCCCGACTTATCCTGCTGCCACGCTGCACACCAGGCCAGGCCGTGACCTCAGCAGTGTGCTGGGTGCGCCTCTGCGGACCCCGACTTACCCTGCAGCCCCGCTGCACACCGGTCCTGGGTGCGCCTCTGCCCACCCCGACTTACCCTGCGGCCCCGCTGCACACCAGACCCGACCGCGACCTCAGCAGTGCACCGCTCTGCGTGTCGCGGTGGAGTTGGAACTCGCTGGATTGCGCCGCCGAGGCCTCAGACGGTTCCGGCGCGGTAATTCGTGATTGCGCGCGGGAGGCTGTGCCGTGTGCTGATGCTCCGTGTGTGGAGAGACGAGCGGGTGTCGGCGCCGAGAGACGAGCAGGTGTCGGCACCGAGAGACGAGCGGGTGTCGGCACCGAGAGACGAGCGGGTATCGGCACCGTCGTCCGGCGTAGAGCCGACTACGCTGCCACTGTGGCCGTCGCTGTCGACGACGGGCGAATTGGGGCGATGCGGCGAATGTTTGGCTATGGCGGCCTTCTGCAGATCAGTCGTGGGGCCGATGGGTAACTGCAGTGACAGACAGGATCGACGCTATACCCTCCACTCCGGTCCGCACTGACGTAAGTGATTCTCTTTTGAGGAGGTCGGTGGCGTCGGGCGATTTGGAGGGTCGTGCCAATTATGGAATTGCATGCACGATATCAGAACATTTTAGTCGAAATGAGACTGAAGTGTAGTGTATTGATTCGTTGAGCTTGGGTAACTTGCTACGATGCAAAGGTAAAGCTCGGTGTTCTTCGTCTCAAGTCCAGTGCTTCACGGCGTGAGACTGTCTCCTGGCCCACCCGCCCTGAACCCTGGCACTGGAGACGCCATGCGATACCTGAAGCGGAGTGGATGAATAGTGCGGGTGTAGTTCCGAGGCAGAGTTCTCGCAAAGCGCCTGTGGGATGCGTGTCTGTCGAGTGCCAAACTGGTTTTGGAACTCCAATTGAAACGGCAGTGAAAGTGAAATGACTGCCGAAAGCGAGCGCACTCGAATTCAGTTGTATTAGTTGTGCCGATTTACCAGCCCCTCTGATGAGCCACTCGTCGGCCAGTCGTTGGTGCTTTGTATCCGTAGGCGGTTTTACAGCGGAAATTTGCACGTGTTTAGTATAGCTGGTATAATAACTTTATAGATGGTATAAAGGTTAGTAGCTAGCATAACGCCAAAAACGTTTACTTTTTAAGGACATTTTATGTTGATTACGTTGATGAAATTTTATTTTTATTTAATTTTATGTTGATGAAAACGTTTATGTAAAGGAGTGGTCCGTTATTGGGCGTATAAACTGATATTGTACGTAGGAATTAATTTTCATTTCGCATAACTTTGATTTGAAGATTTACATTTTTTGGTTCTAAAAACTGACATGTTCCGTCCGTTCCTCTTCCCCATGGTTGCCACCGTGGTACGATCGTGCCAGCACTGGTACGCTTTGGGCAAATCTGGTACGCATGCAAGATGAAGTTTCAGGCAGCGCACCAGTTGCAGTCAGGGGCACGCATTTCTTGCATGCTTTTTCCAATTAATTCAACGATTGCGGATGGTTCGCATCGGCATTTCACGACACAGAATTAATCAAAGAACCTCATCGTTCTTTCTTTATTGGTTTATGATGCTCCGTTTGGTAATTGTGGTGTGAAATGAAGGCATTCGTGACAAGAAATTCCCGACTTAAAAAAGAGTCTGACAACCGGCAAGTGGTAGCATAACGTAGCAAGTCGATCAGACGGTATAGTATCGTCGCCGACAAAGCTGGAGACCTCTCACGAAGGGAGTGGGTCAAACTCTTCATTTTCAACACATATTTTCAGATTGAATAGACCCCTCCCCCCATCGATGGGGAAAATCCATTGGAAACCACCAGGAACTATTAGGATTTTCCTAGTGGTTTTAATGGTCCATAATGGTTTGAATGCTTCCCGATAGAAATTACCTGACGGTGTAATGGTTCCAATGGTCCTGATGGTATTCTGACCAGACAAATCGGAGTTTCCATTCAGAACATGGTGGTTCAGTGTCGTTTTCCTTGTGTCATAACAGTCAAAATTGTATTAACGGCCGTCTTACTAGACATATATAGATTACCGTGAATAATTACGATGCATTATCAGAAAACCTCACGGGGTCTACGCGCTAGCGGATCTAAAGGGTTGGGACACGGAGGCCATGCCCTCTCCCCACTCTCCAAGCGGTGTGAAGGGGACCAAGCTTTCTCACCACCCCAAAACCGGACTGTAAAATGACCTCAAAATATTGATTTAATTACACACACAAGGGCATATATTAAGCAGTTTTCCTTAGGGGGATGATGGCCACAAAATACACACCAAAATGAAGAACTTAATCGGGATCGGCAAATTGGCTCCTAAAAATGTATACATTGAATTAACTTACCACGCGGTCTATGACATGTCAATTAGAACCCGGAAATTCACTCTGGAACCCCAAAGAAACTCCAAATGCGCCACAAAATGCGTATGACCCTCTGAAAAACGTGCCTATGCCACGAAAGAAACGCATCCGGGGCCTCAAAAATCACGACGGGAACCGCAAACGCAACTCGCGCTCTGAAAACAAAAATGAGGTCACCAGAACTTGTGCCTCCCGAACAACACACATTGGGGCCCCGAAGACTTGCGCCTGACCCCGAAAAAAAATCGCGCGGGAACTCCCAAAAATGGTGGTCGGACCGCAAAAACATCCGTCGGGAGGCTTAAACTTTGTGCTGGGGATACCAATAGACAGTGGGGCCAAAAACTCGTGACAGGACCAGGTAAAAATAAATCCGAGGCTTCGAAAAATTCAGCGAGGACCCGAATCCGGGCCTGGAAAACCGACCTAGAATCCCAAGAATCGCGCATGGCGCCGAAGAAAAACGTCCCGACTCTCCGACAAAAAGAAAATCAGGCCCGGCCCAAAAAATCGCAGTATTGATACCTGGTGGACACCATCACACCCGGGATCTCCGGCCATGGTCGTCAGAGCGGGTAGGGTGAAAAGGCGGGTCGAAGGGGAAGGTGCGAAGGCGACCCTCTTTACAACTCGAAAAGACACTTCTGGGAGGTCCGAGTGTACCAGTCTCCCTAGCATTTTTTTCCGCCAGTAGCGCCCCTGG
>JAOTOM010001931.1:0-55000 GCA_034440615.1 Ashinkailepas kermadecensis | reverse complement strand
TGCAATAACGTAGTGTTGCATTTTCACCTAATCGATTGCGTGTAAAAGTGCTAGTACGAGCGAGTGGACTACCGAATGTCCATCAGTAGCACAAACGACTAACATTGGCACGTTATCCCGTGTGATCTCTCGGTCCTCGGGTCTTCTATTTCTTCTGAAGGTGTTGTTTTGACGACGCCCGGCAATAACGGAAGTGTGGCGCTATTGTGCTGATTATTGTTGCCCGATGAACATAGCTTCGGCTGTGTGTGACACGGCTTGGACCAGTATCGTATTTTACAGGGTGCCGTATGCACGCATCGATGAAGAATAGACATGGTAAAAAGTCGCGCCTCGCACAATGAGAATCGTTGATAGTGAAGCATCATGTCTCTTCCTTCTTTTATGTTCACTTAACATTCTCGTCCTGTCTGCTCTTTCAGTATATGATCATTTGATTTGACGATAAACAGCACACGAGCGTGATTTTAAAATGGCTACATGATGATGCTGCTCGAGGCATTCCTTAGAGGCGTTTTTACGGGCGAGGGCAAAGCCCGGGTGAGTCTACTCCCGTGTATATATGCATTAGGGTTCGTTTCAGGGCCCTTGCCCGACTAGACCGTTCCGCTTTTGAAGCCGTGATAACATTTTTGTCACAGCGGTAAACCTTCTAATTTCCTCAGCCGCATGAGCTCCCTTCATTTTTACTTTTACCCATATATATTCCTGCAGTGATCTTAATCTGTGTTCAAAGAACTAGGATCGCGGCGGCATTCTCGCTCGCGTGCTCGACTTTCAACCTTCAACAGCAATCCACGCTATAATGCACAGCTATTCAAGTTATAACGTTCTCAATCGGGGCCAGATCTGCTCTTTCATGTTGAGATCCAGCGACTTCATCATAATATTTCTCCTGGAATACTCGCAATCTTTGTTCAAAGGGTTTTGGGACGACACACCGCGCGCAGACAGCTAATCAGCACATACATTGTACCGTAGCTGCAACCGGCTCTTGAGATCCGTCCCTGGTGGCCAATGGGTACAGGCTTTCGTGGGCATGTCTGAGTCTCGCGTTCATGCCCAGGGAAGGATTGGACGCTTTTAATGTATGCTCTCAGTAATGTTATTCGGTGCATGCATCGTATCGGAATCACTCTAGCACTGCACACCTGCTTGGAGATGCATGGCTGTTTAAGCACAAAAGGCAATAGGCAAGGCAACCCGCTATGACCGATATTCACGGAGATTCGACTGCACCCGCTTTTTTAAAGCGCTTGATGTCGCTCGTCCAGCGCTCCTGTAGGTGCCTTGTGCTGGCATTTACTGTATGTAATGCACGGTACGATAGCTTAGCAGCTCGTACTTTCATTATTTCCACGAGTTACGTCGAGGTCAATAGGATAATTATATTGTGTGGTATGAAAGTGTGCATAATTCGCATCAAATTCAGCTCACGAAATCCTTGTGTATCCATATGGCGACCAACATAATTAAGCCAAAATACATGCTGTTCCTCATGCAGCATACAGTGGAAACTTTGACGGGACAGTCAAAACTATCGGCTGCCAACATGTTCGAGAAAATTGAAAATTGGAAGTAAAAGGCAATCAATAAACAAACTTGGTGAGCTTAGCAATCTTTTTGACACTTCTGTTCTCGGAAGATCGATGGGCTAGGTCCAGTGCGCTGCCGTCTCTTCCATTATAAGCTATGGACGAAGCTGCTATGGTATCCGGTTCGTGCACTTCTGTGGGATACTATTTTTGTCATGGGTAATCGAGTATGTTGTGATCGTGTCGGTGTTGTTTCAGTCGAGACTGGGGACATTGTCTGGACGATCAGCCTACGGATCAGGAGTACAGCTACCCAGAGGTGAGAGTATAGAGTATCGAGCATAGAGTGACTGTAAAGTATACGTTATAGAGTATAGAGAGAATCTGGTATAGAGTATGGGAATGTCGCTGTATCCCTTGCAGACAGCGAGTTACAGCTGATCTGTCCTCGCCATGCACAGACCACCGGTTCAGTTACCCGCAGGTCAAAGCAAGCCCCTCCTCTTCATTCACAGAACATGAGCACAGCAACCCGCAGGCGATGGCAGCCCCCCCCCCCCCCCCCTCCTCCCATCCGGCCACGAATACAGCTACCCGCAGGTCAAAGCAGATTAATCCTCCCACCCACAGCCTACAATCACAATTATGCACAAATGGGAGGAGACTTCTCTTCATGTTCAGACGAGTTCTCGGGCTCAGAGCAGCCCCAGACACACCAGATCCCCGTCGAGACCTCACTTCCGTGATTAAGCTCGAAACGACTGCCAATTCGGTCTGTCACGGTCTCCTGACTCCTGTTCCCGCGGTCTCCTGGCTCCTGTTTCCGCGGTCTCCTGGCTCCTGTTCCCGCAGTCGCTTGCTGCCATGTTTCTTGCATTTCCAGGCGTAAGTCACGGGGCACGAAATTGTGGCTCCCGTTGACGTGTAAATGTAATGAAACTCGGCTGTGCATATTGTTATCCAGGTGGCTTGTGTGCTCTGGCGAGCCACTATTTCCATGAACTTTGCCGTCGTCACGGAACCTCTCATTTCGGACAGCCGTTTCGTGAGGTGATGTCATTATGTCGTCGTGCGCGTCCATGTGGGGCCGGTGATGAGCGTCGCCAAGGTTTATCGCTGCATCGGGTCCCTCGCCAGTGCAACCTATACACTTCACCAATTAGCCTAATTGGCGTGATAGGGATTGTCCAGCATGTATCACGCCAGCTTCGTCATATTTCGATTTGATTGCAAATGTGGCGGTATCTTATATCCGGATTTGTCTACCATATTGCATACAGTGGGCTTTCAATAAGCACCAAAGTCCAACTATATTGAACGTTCTATTGGAATAGCGTTTGTGTCGCGCGTTTTCCTATCCATACATCAGTTGAGCTAACCACGCCCGCTCTCTGCATGCTTACTGCGTACTTCCCTCCGCTGTGAGGGAGGGCGGACCTGAAAGTGACCTCTGACTGCTAACCATAGCTTCCGGCTCGGTCGAGCCTCGTCCTCCCACACGTGCCCGGCTGAACCTCATCCTCCCACACCTGTTCGGTCGAGCTTCGTCCTCCCACACGTGATCGGTCGAGCCTCGACCTTCCACGCGCGCTCCGCCGGATGAATCTCCGCTACCACCTGACTGATGGCCACTGTAAGTCGGCGTTGCCTAGCCGCGAGCAGTCCGTCAGTCGGTCGGTGTGGTGTTGGTGCACCGGGCACCTCCTCGGGACGCTGTGGAGCTCCGTGTCACGACCTTAGCACGGCGACGTGCACGAGCACGTAGGCGGGCTCATGAATCGGCAGGGGTGTCGGCGGGCTTACGAATCGACAGGGGTGTCGACGGGCACGCCGGGCACACCGGGCACCTCCTCGGGACGCTGTGGAGCTCCGTGTCACGACCTTAGCACGGCGACGTGCACGAGCACGTAGGCGGGCTTACGAATCGGCAGGGGTGTCGGCGGGCTTACGAATCGACAGGGGTGTCAACGGGCACGCCGGGCACACCGGGCACCTCCTCGGGACGCTGTGGAGCTCCGTGTCATGACCTTAGCACGGCGACGTGCACGAGCACGTAGGCGGGCTCATGAATCGGCAGGGGTGTCGGCGGGCTTACGAATCGACAGGGGTGTCGGCGGGCACGCCGGGCACATCGGGCACACGGGGCACTGCTGGGCACTGCTGGGCACTGCTGGGGACCACCTGATGCCGCTGGCATATTCCGCGGCAGGCTGACAAACTGGACAGCCGCGGGGGAGGGGATGTTTCTGCAGTAGCTGCTGGACCGTCGTGTCGCCAGACACCGCCGGAGGTACTGACCGGCGGGACGGCGGCAGGTACCGCCGGGCGCCATGTACGACGCCGACCATCAGTGCAAGCTGCTGTACGGGCCGGCGGCGGCCCACTGCGACATGGGCAACGTGTGCGAGACGCTCTGGTGCAGCGTGCAGGGTCGCTGCGTCACCAAGCTGGAGCCGGCCGCCGAGGGCACCCACTGCACCATCGACGACGCCACCGGCGCCACCGGCACCACCGACACGGCCGACACCACCGGCACCAACACCAGCATGGTCAGTCGCGCCCGACGATCCGTGTCCCACGACAGTGTTGTCGAGGTCGGGCGCCGTGTCGCCGCACAGCTAACGCATCGTCGTCAGTCGATGCGCCCGCCATGAAGCCCTAACAACTAATTAGCTAACGTATCGTCACCTGCCAGATGTTAATGAGGGTTTCCGTGTCGGGGTCGGGCGTCATGTCGCCTCAGAGCTAACGAATCGCCGTCTACTAGACGTTGATGTGGTTGTCCGCACAGGATATGAAAGTCATTCTAATGCTGAACACGCGTGATGACTGTTTACGTTTTGTGGTTCGGGATGGCAGCTCGGGACACGTGACATCTGGCGGCCGATATTCCAATATGACCGATTATTTGGCATTTTGATGTCCTGAAGAACAGAATGTCGCCTGGGATACTAATATAGTCGATTCTATGCTAATCACAGTTCAATTCTACCACAGATCATGCAATTCGAAAATAGTTTTTTTTCGCAAAGGTGATGGACCGTTCCAACGGCATCTCCTTCACGCATTGTATAGAAAACAATGTCTTCTAATGGTGTACCTTTAACTGAGCTGATTAAAAAAAAATGTAAGCAACATGTCATTTGTTATGAACATTTCCCATTGTCTTCTGGTGAAGAACAGCTAATGAATACGAGAGCAATCGAGCTCATCAGGTCTTGCTATGTGTACGGGTTGCTGGCCATATCAGCGTTGCAGTGACCTAAAATTGTTCCTCCAATAACAGTGCGGATGAAGGACAAATTGTTTGAGAATACAAAATACCGGAAGAAAATACAAGATTGATACTCTCAAGAAACACCAGAAATATGCTTAGTCCACTTCAATCACCTACATTTTACATTACCTATCGGTTACAGCATCAGTTGCATTACCATTTTACATTACCTACCAGCTACGGTATCAACTACATTACCATTTTACATTACCTACCAGTTACGGTATCAACTACATTACCATTTTCCCTTACCTATCGGTTATGGTTAGCATGTCTATCCACACTTTCTATATGGGAATATGATTATAACACCATACAACGATGAAATAATATATGTCCATTAATAGTGAATCTCCAGACCATCTGGATAATTATTTTTCACTACGGTGCTGGCTATGGGTGCACCGAATCTGACAGTCCCTGGCCAGCTCGTGAACACGTTCGATTACAGGCCTGTAACAGTGTCCGGTGGATTCAGATACAATCGTGGCAATCGTTATTGCGATCGAATCGCTTGCTTTCGGAACAGTGAGCAACGTAAATCACAATGCAGTGGACAGCTGATAATGCAGTTAGTAACAACTCTCCGCCTATTTGTTGTTACACGTTACACAGTGTAGGCTATGATGTAGCAAGTAACAACTCTCCGCCTAAATGCTATTACACGCTACGCAGCGGAAGCTGAAATGTAGCAAGTACCAACTCTCCACCTATATATGCTATTGCACACTACACATAGTAAGCTGTAAGTTAGTTGGTAGCAACTCTAGTTTGTAATAACCGAGCAACTCTGGTGCTCGGTGTGTGACAGTGGTCCCCCAGTACTGACCTGTGATGAGTTGTTTTACACTTGCCCTGCAGTGTTGTTCGGTGTGTGACAGTGGTGCTCGGTGTGTAATAGTGGTGCCCGGTGTGTGACAGTGGTCCTCAGTACTAACCTGTGACGGGCTGGTTTACCTCTGCCCTACAGTGGTGCCCGGTGTGTGACAGTGGTGGTCCGTGTGTGGCAGTGGTGCTCGATGTGTGACAGTGGTGCTCAGTGTGTGACAGTGATCCCCAGTACTGACCTGCGACGGGCTGGTTTACCTCTGCTCTGCAATGGTACTCGGTGTGTGACAGTGGTCTCCAGTGCTGACCTGTGACGGGCTGGTTTACATCTACCCTGCAGTGGTGCTCGGTGTGTGACAGTGGTCCCCAGTACTGACCTGTGATGGGCTGGTTTATCTCTGCTCTACAGTGGTGCTCGGTGTCTGACAGTGGTGATCGGTGTGTGACAGTGGTCCCCAGTACTGACCTGTGACGGGCTGGTTTGCCTCTGCCCTGCAGTGGTGCTCGGCCGGCGAGTGTGTGGAGGAGCGCAGCAGGCCAGCAGCGGTGGACGGCCGCTGGGGCGGCTGGGGAGCCTGGGGTGCGTGCAGCCGCCCCTGTGGCACGGCAGTCCAGAGCTCAGTCCGCCACTGCGACCAGCCGGTGCCGGCCAACGGCGGCAAGTACTGCGTCGGCGAGAGACGACGCTACAGAACGTGCTCCCTAAAGGTACGACGCGTGCCTTCTGGAGACGACAGCTCACTTCTTACATAAACGGCAAGTGCTGACTGGAGGTATGGGAACGAGAATCTTAAAATTACGGCACGTGCCATCCTGGGATTAGAGGGCCGTGCCCTCTAAGCATGTGGCACGTGCTATCCTGTTTTATATGGTGTGCCCTCTAAAAGTGTGGCACGTGTTATCCTGGGTTTTATGGGCATGTCTTCTAAAAGTGCGACACGTGCTGTCCTGGGTTATTGACCGTTCAAGGCAAAGAGTTGCCACCTATCGGCAGACACGTTGAACTACTCTGTGGCAGATACAAGTGTGAAAATCTGGCGCGCTACCGAAAACAATTTGGAAACAAGAATGCAAACAAGCCAGAGTGACATGCGTGGAAATAGCTAGCACTGAGGCTACGCGAATGCTTTTTCAGGTCTTCGAAGTTTGAGTGTGGGGGTTCTTGCATAGTTGTGAACATAATGGATAAGGTGAGCAAGTCCAATACGTATTGTTGTGTTCCACAATGCAAGTCATTGCACAGGAAGGAACCTGAAGTTAGCTTCCATCGCTTCCCGAGAGATAACGTACTCTCGAAAAAGTGGCACAATATTCCAAAAATGGACAAGAAAGCATCAAGGCACATGAAGGCATGCAGCAAACACTTCAAGAAAGATGATTATATCCTTTCTGGTATGTACGAATGGGTGCAGGCTTGATATAAGTATTGGTTTTCCCAACATGTAATTCAACCGTATTGCTTTCATACACGGAATGCTAAATTGTCTATCTACATGCACAAGTTAACATGTAATGCGGAAGCTAAAATTAAACAACCTCGAGGCATTGCTGGTATGTAAATCATGTGCACATAAGGAATGCGTTGACATTTATTTGGTATTTATATAGAAGAAACCCCTGAGTACAAATTGGAGAACAAATATATGGACTGGACTTGTTGAAGCTCACCTAGCAACTTCTTGCTCTATCATTTATTTGGGGAATCACGTGTTGATGTAAGCAAGGTATTCACTAATTCAAATCACAGCACTTAGTATTCACTTAGTGGATGATGCGGACTCCTTTGATGACATAATGATATTACATGTTCCAACATCAGTAGGTTTTAGGCAATCCAATACCAGTGGGTAATTGTTCTGATATGGAAGGTTATGTTAGGTTAAGTTATATTTTTCTCTTTTGATCATTTTTAATGCTATATTGTGTAACTCCAAGTCCTATTTTCGGTCTTATTTCACATGCCAACTGAAAAGTATGCAAGTGCAGAGGAAATGAGTGATCATATCATGTTAACCACATTCATAAACGTTGCATTGGAAAAAGAAAGTCCAATAATTTATAAAACACCTTAAAGCACAAATTTACCTTTTTAAAACTTATCCTAGCCTAACATTTCAACTTGGGAGAAGAATTGAAGTGAATTATTTTCAAACAACTCACAAACATTTCCCAAAATGTGAAAATTAAAATAGAAGTAACCGAACATAGCCTAATCTTCTCTGCTTTATGGTGGAAAAAAACATGAGATGGATTTATCTTGGATCCAAACTGAGCTTCATAACAACATATTGAATTGGTTGATTTGAATTTACAGGCTCCTGTATATTTGGTGCCATGAATTTAACACCAATAATTAAGTGACTTAACATTCGGAGTAAACAGATCCATGAAAGCAATATGGTTGAATCAGATATTCCCCACATCAATAATTCCGCAAGGCTACCACATTTACATGATGCCAGGCATAGATGGAAATTCTGATGTCATCAGGGGTCAGAACCTACTGGATGTATGCCCTGCTAATGCTAATTTGTCATTTCCATGTTAGATATGTACACAGTTCTGCCAATCATAACAAGCAGCTCATGAGCGCTGTATAACCAATGCAGTTGATGCGCCCTAAAACCCAAATAACTAACTAACAAGCAGCTCAACCCTTCACTTTCCTCACTTGTTTAGGTATAGTAGCAGAGCAATGCAATGCTTGCAGCTTTCTGAGAGACCAGCCTTGCATGAGCACTGAACCCAGAATCTCCCACACTCTACCACAGCATGCAGCTCATGGGGCTTCTCGCGTAGATGGCTGGATTTTATGCATAGTGCCTCCACCGTAACCTTCCCTGGTTCTTTCCCAATCGCACCACGATAAATAATGTGTCCTGCATCTAGTACGGCTTCGCCCTCGATGGCACCACGCTTTTTATCGCCGATATACTCTGATATTTGCACAATTGATACTTTCGGTATGGTAATATCCATCTGTGTTACTCTGAAGCAAGCTCATACAGCATCACCCAATACGGTACGCGTATTGTTTATCTGTCACGGAGCCGCCATCTTTAAATTTTTGTACTGCCATCCCTAGCAGGTTTAACGGCGAATAGTGCCCTCCAAAAGTGCAACATGGGTTGTCCTGGGTTATAGGGGCGTGCCCTCTAAGAGTGTGGCACGTGCTGTCCTTGGTTTTATGGGCGTGCCCTCTAAAAGTGCGGCACGTGCTGTCCTGGGTTATAAGGGCGTGCCCTCTAAAAGTGTGACACGTGTTATCCAGGGTTATAGGGACGTGCCCTCTAAAAGTGCGGCACGTGCTATCCTGGGCTATAGCGACGTGTCCTCTGAAACTGCTGCACGTGCTCGCAAGAGCAGGGTTACGAGGACTTGTTTCATGGATGTGTGGGATGTGCCCCCGACTGTTACGGGATCAGTTGCTCAAATACGGGATATACTTCAGGTACATGAGATGGGCTCCATACAGATGCCGAAGTGTTCCCACAGATGCGGGACATACTTTACACAGTTCTTTACGGGGCATATTGCCCAGATCTATCTCTCGCTGGGGTAAGATGAAGAAACATGAAAACAAGGACTCTTACTCGGCATTCAGAGGCGCAGCCTGAGGACCGCCCCCTCCCCTTACCAAGAACAAGACACTAGGTCGAACAAGACATTTTGAGATTTTCGCCACTGTTTCTATTTCATCACATTCGTTTGGTCGCCCTCCCCCCCCCTCACCCTTCCCAGAAGACTCCTGGCTGCGCCCCTGTCGGTATTGGTCGGTATTCGGTATCATCCATCAATTATCCAAAGATCCACCAGTATGGAAATCCAGAGGAATCGTTCATTCTCTACATCTGTGCATGTATTATTTTTCGCTGTTATTTTATGCTGATCTAAAATGAATGAAAACACATCACAGGCAGCCTGATTAAGAACGTGTAGGTCGTACAACTACGCATTTCGCACACCCAACTTTGGGACCGCCAGTCATTCTCATATTCGTAGAACGTGTCACTGGCCATGAATGCATTTAAATTAGGCTTCGTTGTGCATACATTGATAAGTCCTTCCTTTCATGCTAATCCTACCACCTCGGTTTCGCTTAATGAAAAAAAATGAATAATTCATGCCCCTCGCATTCTTCCTACTGCGAAGCGCAGATGTTGCCACCCAGTGAGAGGTCTTGGCCGGGTTAAACTCGTCCCACACCTCATCCCAGAACACCTGGTCGGGTCCAGCAATCAGCGCGGCAGTGAGAACACTTTTCCACAGGCTGCACTCGCTTCAGTGCTGTCCAGCAGGAACTCCTTCATCTGATCGAAGGAAAAGTCGTAGATTATGGTGGGCATGCGTGTGAGATGCCACTGGCTCGTCGGGATGGAGATTGTGGAAGTGTCTGGGTTCAGATGCTAACATCGATGCACCCCTCCCCCCCCCTCACGCACATCCTAGTATGGATACGGAAAGAATGCTCCGCGGATTTTTTTTTGTGTGTGTGGGAGAGCCGGTGCCTGCTCCTGGCAGGCGGCATCAAGGTCTTCTTGGCCAGACTGTTATGTCGACTGCGAGTCGCCGTGCCTCGAATTAGCTCGAAAATCAAAGTTGAAGGTATGTTCCAGCAATTAATTGGATGCTGATCATGCACCTGTGTGTTTGCATGCCAGCCTGCATACTGTCATGGTGCTGCGTGTACTCTGCATCAGCCATGACATGAATATCTAAACCAGTGTCAATTCAGTTTATAGAAGGTTAATCATCAACACTGACACTTGCTGGTAGGATATTCTCCAAGTGACTGGGATGAGAGAGTGTTGTATTTTTTTCGCCATCGTTGCACTGGCCATTAAAAAAAACAATTCTGAATGGCCGGGGTGTGGAAAGTACATGTTCAGGACCACAACCTCCTCCCCCTCCTGCGAACGTCCCGATAATCCTTGCAGGTCATGTTCTGCATCAGAGTCACCAGTGAATGAAATTGCGCCCAGCGTGAGAGGCAACAATTGGAGGGTTGTGTAGGACCAGGACCGGGGAGCACCCATCCATTAACCTCGATAATTAACGCTACTGCTGAGTCCATAAGTCAGACCCCGCCATTAACCCCATACTCCCACCAAGCGAAGGAGTTGTTGCTGAAGCTGATGATCACTCAGTCGTCCGTCCTCATGGCATGCATTAAGTTTCTATGATATAATGGAATGTTGGGTGAATTACATCACTTGGTAAGAGAGGCTAGATGTGCTCTTAAGAGCTACCACGTCCCCTTGTGGAGGAGATAATTATTGTCACGTTACCACACCGCATGATTATCGTGTTATGTATATGCTATTGTGCACGGGCAATGCCGATGCTTTTGTCTAACATTCTAACACTACCAATCTGACAAACTAAGCCGTGACGTAAGCTACATGTACGCAGACCCAATGGAAATGACTGGGTAATGACGTGGAAGCCAAAATACTAGTGACGTACCAGCGCGGCGGTGTAAGGAAATACCAGTATGATGCATACCAGTGGTATATAGGAAAGACTTGCCATACCAGTGATAATGTCGCAAATGGTCATCAGGGTCCAGAAAATAGCGCTGCAAAACGCTGCTATGATTCAGATGAACTCAAAGATTTTCCTTTAAGCTTTACCCATTCCTTTAAGCTTTCCTTTACCATCAAGAAAATGTCAAATTGCATTCAGCGAAATTCCAACTCGTTATTTTGTCACGTAAATTTTACGAGCTGAAACAATGATGGTATGTTCCATGACAGCCACCAATTTGCTGGTTTTGATTACTTAGCGACGACAGTGTGCCACGTCGTCGACTTTGTGCTCGTGATAACGTCAAAGCCGCATTAACGGACTGCAGCTGTGTTCACGAGGCTCTTCCAATTAGCATACGCACATTAATCAGGTGTACAGCACATATCTCCACTTAGCTATATGCCAAGAGCAGGTGCGTGCTTCGTGATGTTCTCACCTGCACAAACTCTGTCGCGCTCTTCACATCATAAGCTCAGACAAGCTCGACGGTCGATTATGACCTGCGACGTCATGTGCATTGGTAATCGTTGCTTCCGTTGTGAAATTCGATTTGAAGAGGAATTTTCGAACTAGTTCACACCATGCATCAGGAACACTGATGACCTATTTCCTCGTTGTGTTTATGCCTGGAAGCCTTGCACCGCAGTCGTGTTGTGTTCATTCTGCATCGATTGGCACCTGGCCGGCACAAGAGAAAGACAAGACGATAATAATAACATGTGATAGGAGTATTAACATTATTTTATTTTGCGCTGCCTCCAGGTCAGGAAGACCTGTTGTACCATGCTATGCAATACATTTGGCATCAAACACTCTTTACATTGCGACGTCGCAAAACCGCAGTGGGCAGATACTGTCACCAAACTGTACCTCAGTGCCATTATCCCATCCTCAATCAAAAAGCTGTTGACACTCAGGCCTGGAATTGGCTGCTATCGTCCCACGATCTGTTGCTGCCACTGAAATCCCGCACCCTACTGTGGGCTGTATCTTTTCTGACGAATGTTCCCGATATGCCAAAAAATGGTTAGATATTAACTAATACAATAGTCTCAGAACTTGTTCCTACACCAATTCAGCGGTCTGACAACATTCAGCTTATTCTAGGTCAGGCGAAAGCTTTGTCAGTGGCGTCGCCTTCCTCTATTCCCAGTCCAACATGAGGATATTTTTGACTCGTTGAAGAGAACACAGTGGAGTAAGTTGCGCAGGGGTAGAATGTTTGTCTCCCAAACGAAAGGCTGTGGGTTCAAATCTCACTCGTCGCTGCTCTTCGCACGCGAACAATCGACGGACTGTTTACTCTACATGACCATAACGGTCTACGAGTCGAAAAGACGAACTATAACTGGCCGAAAATCACATCAGATGATAGCTAGGATGATGTCCTACAACATGGTTGTCTCAAGCTTTGCGTTAGGTCACGAGACTGCTCAAAATTGTAGAAATAATAGACGGCATGTTCAGGGGAAAAAAAATATTATTTTTCACAAGAACCAGAATGCATGCGATATCTACTACTGCTGGAAGCATGTTTGCAACATTTGAGGTAAAGTTCTAAAAACGTACCAATTTTTACCATTCAATTTTCAAAGATGGCTGGTTCCCGCTAGTGTTTGTGTCTACATGTTTATATAGTGTCTACATGTTTATCGTTGTGTACTTATGTTTCTGCGGAATGTTTTTTTTCCGAATTCAGGTGGTTTTACACTTGGCGGCAATTTATTTTATTGACGCCGGAACCAGACCCTGGGGTGTGGGGCATGAACCGTGAAAATTAATGGACCGCCCACTCACAATTTAGCATTAGGTCTGAGCCCGGCATGCATTGTGGACCACCCCACCCCCAGGTATTAAAGGAGCTCTTCACTGAATGCGAAAGAAAAGGATGTCATTATCGATCATTGACAAAATACACGTCCATGCTTGAACACCGCTTTCCACGGCCCAAACAATATTAATTTTGCCGTGGATTTTGTCATCGCCATTGTATCACACGAGGCCGTGTGTTGTTCGTAATGACATGTTCAGTATGCTAGTCACCCTACTCAGTGGCAGTGTCGTCCTCTGATTTACCCCACCCTACTCGCCTTCCTCTCTCCCCATCCAGCCTGGGCGACGTGCGAGATAGTGTGATGGGCGCGGTATGAGCCAGTGCCGAGAATGTGCGGTTCCAATGCTGGTCCGGCCACCAGTCGTGTCTCCGGTCCGATGCGAGCCGGGCATCACCATTTTTTGGCCAATTTACACACTAGTTCCCAGAACACCGTGTATGCAGTGCTCTATCGATAGCCGTCCGAATCGTTGGAGTCGGTTTTCATGGCTGCCGAGATATTCAGAGGACACAGTCTGCCCCTCGCCCTGCCTTGCAGGACACGCTCGGTTCGGGGCCTCAGAGAGGCGTGGTTTAATCCCCTGTTATCAAGCCGTTGTCGGGCTGTCGTTTCTCTCGAATGAGGCGGTGTACGGCGCTGCATACTCACATTGCCACTCCATGCTTTGTGAGGATGCAGTTCCTGAAGTATCTCCGCGCGGTTATTCATCCCACGGGTTTTGAGTGCAATTGGTCAGCAGCACGAAAGCATTCTCCTCCGCAGACCACGAGCTGGTTTCCTTCGTCTGTGTCGTAGGGGTCGTGGTGGGAAGCACCACCCGTCAACTCGCCTGGCCACCTCCACCGTCTGTCTATTCAAATTACGAGATGCTCATTGCGTTCGTCCTCGCTCCGTTGAATTTGCACCGCGTGACTGGCAACGTGACTGAATGAATGCGCATCACGGGTGTAAGGTGTACTGCTGAGGACCGTTTCTGGTCGAACTGCATGTTGTGCTAATAGGCTTCCGCCTTTCGAGATAGTGACGGGACACTGGCAATGTCCACGCGTTATGCGAGAAAGTAGTTGTAAATGAGAAAGTGATGAAACGGAAGCGCAAATATTAATTCGGCTGCCTTGGGAGTTCTTCAAGTGCAGCATTGTCACACCGGGCTGAATTGATCACGATTTGCCTTGTCTCTGTCCCGAGAGTGGGATGATGTGATTACTTGTCATTGGGCGCGGTCTCGGGATGAAACTTTGAAATGTTCTGTCATCTCCTCCCCCCCCCCCGCATCCCCTCCTCTCATGCAACATTTTTCCGTTCGCAGTCATGATCTTCAACTTATAAACTAGTCCATTTGTAACCTCGCGCTTGTCCCAGGCTTGTGCCTGGTTTGTGGTCATGTTCCAGGTTCATGCTCTATTCCCTTGCGCCATTGCCTTGCTCTCAGGCGTTTCTCCGATGAGTCGACATATTTCGGACTCAGCACTGTTGCCACTAGTGCCATTGCGATTCGTCTTTCCCCCAGGATTGTCCAGAGAAGACGGTAACATTTCGCGCACAGCAGTGCTCCAAGTTCGACTCTGTTCCTTACCAGGGCCAGAACTACACTTGGTCGCCCGTCCACGATCAAGGTAGGATCACTGAAGCGACCATGCTTGATGCGTGCGAATTGCTACAGACGTCCATCGACTTTGTGAAGACCGTGCTGGTGGCGAGACAGGCTACCAGATGAACCGAGTCATGCCAGTGTTGAGCAGATGTACTTCAGACTGAATTTATTTTAAGGCTTTCTAAATTTTGTATGGCTTTTCTGTCGTGCTGGACTGTTGTATTTATTGTTCTTTCATAATTCGGTCAAATGCGTGTAATTTCTAAAAGACTATCGTTAAAAGCCGTTATCAAAGATAACGGCTTTGACGTTATCAGGAGCACAAAGAAAGTCGACGACGTAGCACGCTGTCGTCGCTAAGTAATCAAAACATTCTAAATTTCATTTCAAGTGGGTCGTGAATCGATGTGATCCAGTGTGCGTCCTACGACAAATGTTAAGCTCTCATATTATGTTGCCGTGGACCAACGTTACTGCAGGCGCCTGTGTAGCCGACCATAATAAGGTAATGGCTGACTGACTACCACTGACTACCTTTGCCACCCTGGGTAACTGATCCCTCCCTTGCCATAACTGGCCCCTCCCCCTAATAGCCTCATATCAACCACCCCCTTCTCTGACCCACTACAACTGACCGTCTGCCCCGCCACACCTGACCCGCTACAACTGATATGTTTTGCCACACCTGACCCACTACAACTGACCGTCTGCTCCGCTGCATCTGACACACTACGACTGACCTGCTCCGCTACAACTGACCCTTCTCCCTGTGATGTCAGCTGACCGCTCCCGCTCCTACTGCATCTGATCAGCTGCAACTGACCTACTCCACCACACCTGGCCCCTCCCCTGCAATGTCAGCTGCCCCTGCTCTGCCGCGCTTGGCCCCTCTTCGTGCGATGTCAGCTGCCCCTCCTTTGCCACACCTGACCTATCTCCCTGCGATGTCAGCTGCCCCTGTTCCGCCACACCCGACCCCTCTCCCTGCGATGTCAGCTGCCCCTGTTCCGCCACACCCGACCCCTCTCCCTGCGATGTCAGCTGCCCCTGTTCCGCCACACCCGACCCCTCTCCCTGCGATGTCAGCTGCCCCTGTTCCGCCACACCCGACCCCTCTCCCTGCGATGTCAGCTGCCCCTGTTCCGCCACACCCGACCCCTCTCCCTGCGATGTCAGCTGCCCCTGTTCCGCCACACCCGACCCCTCTCCCTGCGATGTCAGCTGCCCCTGTTCCGCCACACCCGACCCCTCTCCCTGCGATGTCAGCTGCCCCTGCTCCGCCACACCCGACCCCTCTCCCTGCGATGTCAGCTGCCCCTGTTCCGCCACACCCGACCCCTCTCCCTGCGATGTCAGGTGCCCCTGTTCCGCCACACCCGACCCCTCTCCCTGCGATGTCAGCTGTCCCTGTTCCGCCACACCCGACCCCTCTCCCTGCGATGTCAGGTGCCCCTGTTCCGCCACACCCGACCCCTCTCCCTGCGATGTCAGGTGCCCCTGTTCCGCCACACCCGACCCCTCTCCCTGCGATGTCAGCTGTCCCTGTTCCGCCACACCCGACCCCTCTCCCTGCGATGTCAGCTGCCCCTGCTCCGCCACACCCGACCCCTCTCCCTGCGATGTCAGCTGCCCCTGTTCCGCCACACCCGACCCCTCTCCCTGCGATGTCAGCTGTCCCTGTTCCGCCACACCCGACCCCTCTCCCTGCGATGTCAGCTGCCCCTGCTCCGCCACACCCGACCCCTCTCCCTGCGATGTCAGCTGCCCCTGTTCCGCCACACCCGACCCCTCTCCCTGCGATGTCAGCTGCCCCTGTTCCGCCACACCCGACCCCTCTCCCTGCGATGTCAGCTGCCCCTGTTCCGCCACACCCGACCCTTCTCCCTGCGATGCCAACTGACCGTTGCCGCTCCCGCTGCTGCTGCCGCAGTCGCCCCGTGCCAGCTGTCGTGTAAGCCGGCCGGCCAGCACTTCACGGCCGTGCTGTCCGACACGGTCACGGACGGCACACCCTGTCAGCTGGGCACCGACCACATCTGCATCAACGGACGGTGTCGGGTGCGTGCGCGTCGCTCCTCTTCCCAGTGTGGTGCTGGCACTTGGCGCTGCCGAAGGCTCGTCGTCGCGTTTGAACAAGCTGATGCCGTGAAAACTAACCTGGCTAATTACCGCTGTCTACATTATTGGTGATGAAAACGACCAACATCTGATATCGTTGGTATTTACATTTTGTTTCTTTTGCTAGGTTATGTCAGACAAGTCAGATTGCATATGTTATTGTTCATTTAAGTCCCTCGTCAAGTTCATATTCGAGGCAGTGTCCTCGCAGAATATTATGGTCCTTGCCAGTTATTGGCAGGACAATGGTTTACTTTCCCAGTTCGCGTGTCTATTTATATATATATATATATATATATATATATATATATATATAATCTTTGTACCTATCCATGGTTTGTACGTCGATGCGCCCCTAAACCCAAATAACCAGCCAACTATCCATGGTTTACAATGTGATGATTCAAAGGTGTACGTGTTGTCGTCGAAATGGCTGTATATTCCTAACGGGGCATTGTTTGTTTTTAGTCTCTGTGAATGTGGCAGCGACTACAGGTGTGGCTGTCTTTATCGTGACAATTTTGATGTCCGCGACAAGAACTCCGTGGCTATGACTGTTCGTATAACCTTGTTGTGACCATCGCCATGCCCTTGACTGAGACAATTGCCGCTGTCGTGGCTCGTGCCATGATCATGGGAGATACGTCTACAGTGGTAGTTTCTGTTGTGACTACAGCCACCCATTCTGACCGCAACCTTGGCTTGAGCTGTAGCCGTGACCGTGACCCTGACGTCGACCTTGACCGTGCCGCAGAGGATAGGGTGTGACGGTATGCTGGGGTCGGAGGCTCGTGCTGACCGGTGTGGCGTGTGCCACGGGAACGGCAGCCTCTGTCGCACCGTCCGCGACACATTCTCCAGCGACCTCGGAGACGGTGAGGGTGTGGCGACCTCAGACACACTGATGGTGTAGCAATCTCGGACATCATGAGTGAGGAGGTAGAAATGTCCTATGCGGTGGGGATATCGCGGCATCATAGACGATGGAGATGGTGTGGCCTTTGGGGACGGACATATATGGTGACTGGGATAGTGAGGACATACTGATCTCGAAGATCACGATTATGTTGCGAGCCAGAGAGAGGCGAAGATTCAAGCACCCCAGGGTAGTGAGTAGTCAGTGGCCCGGGGGAGCGTGAGGATGCAGTGACCTCATGCATGGCGTTGATGCGGACTCACCATGGGTGAGTGGACAACGATCCGGAAAACTTAGGATACATTGACATTGAGGATGATGACGATAGTGAAGACTGTCAAAGATATAGTAGCAAGTAGCATCGGGAAATGCGAGATATGACGACCTCTCTGAAGTGGTGTAGGCATGTCGAGAACTGAATCAGTGAAGGTCGGTCACGCCGTGACGGTCGGGTTGGGTTCGGTCGCCACAGAACCTTGTTTGTGCTCACGATAGTAGACATGCTGCTGCCACCTCCTGGCTGGTAATCAGGCCAGAATGGAACAATGTCAACTTCCTTCTGTTTGTTTTGCTTCTGTTTTTTTTCGGGTTTGTTTTGTTTTTTAAACGAGCTAAGGGATGTATTTTTCCGAACTGATTTACACGAAAAGTCTGGAAGAGCTTACAACGTATAGTGCGCATCGCGAATAAGCTTCTAAAGCAGCACACTTTTTGTACATCGAGCATTGCATCTAAGGAATAGCAATATGTACATTCCATCAAGCATATGCGTGAAAGTGCTCACGACTCAGTGAGGTATTTTTTTATTTTTTTAAAGTGTTGTGTGGTTTATTGGAATGCATATGCATGTTGCATATCACCTGTATTACGTGTGCTTCCACTACATTCAGCTCGTGAACATCCCTACGAATAGATTATGTCTTTAAGACGATCTGGGCGCCGCTGTTTCGCTCTGTGGTTACTGCAAGTACGAATTTAGAGGTGCTGACATTTTTCGCTCGTTATCGACGGCGGTTATAGTGCAGTTATGGAAGGCTGTGGGACGGGCGTAGTCCACTGCGCCTGCCTTGCGGGTCTTGCGGCCCGCTCTCCGGCGACCTGCTGGTTACAGCGGTCTGACGCACGACCACTGGACAATATCAGGAATTGTACACAGAAAGGTAGCGTGTGTCGCGCCCCATTGCGGGTTTGTGCTGCTGGTATGAATGTGCTGACGTCTTGAGTAGTTGCTGCCAGCTAGCGCAATACGTGGGTAACCTAAGTAATGCGTTTGGGCGCTTTGAGTGACACGTGGAAAATTGGTATGTGCTTGCAGCAGACAGCTTCCCAGTGCAGTATATATCTGCTTTTACGAGTGAGTTGCATCGACGTAAGTGCCCTTGCGTTCAAAGCTGTGTCATATGCAGATACTATGGTGTGCTCCGTCCCACAAAGAGCGTGGTGAAGTAATTGGATATCATTTCCGCGATGTATCAATAATAAGCCTGAGGTCAATTTATCTTCGGAGTCCTCCACACGTCAGGTTAGCTGCCAACCTTGTGACACGCTGATGTTTGACAGGACACACGGCGCAGCGCGTGAGGTCTCGTTTCCACGACATCCTGTCAAGTCGCGAAAAGAGTGTCCGGATGGAGATGTCTCGAGCCCGCTGACCCGGATGGCCGCCGTTGCCCGCAGGCTACGTCGTGGTGGTGGGGATCCCGGCGGGAGCGCGCAGCATCAAGATGGAGGAGGAGGCTTCAGCCGACAACGGCAGCTTCCTGGCCGTCACCGGCACGTCGGAAAACACCGACTACCTCAACGCCAACTGGTCAGTCGGCTAGCCGCCAGGACTACTGTCAGAATAGTCTGAGGGTGAACGTCGGGTTATTGTACCATGTACCTGACCGCTTTGCCACGTCGCGTAGCCAGCCGCAACAGTCCGACGCCTATGGATGACTGATGGTCATTCAGTCGCCCGTGACCGGCCATTGGTCTGCCCCGTGACCGCCGGTGACTACCGGTTGTTGGGCTGACTGTCGCGGTCATGTGATGGGCTCGGCACGGAGCACCTGCGAACGCTGAACGAGTTAGGGTATAGCCCGAGCAAGTCTACTCCCATATATGCTGTACCAATGTCCATCTGGGCAGCCGGGTCCGAGCGAGTGTACTCCCATATATTATGTGGCAATGTCCATTTGAGCGACCGGACCCGAGCGAGTCTACTCCCATATATGATGCAGCAATGTCCATTTGAGCGACCGGACCCGAGTGAGTCTACTTCCATATATACTGTACCGATGTTCACCTTAGCGGCCGGGCCCGAGCGAGTCTACTCCCATATATGCTGTACCGATGTCCACCTGAGCGGCCGGGTCCGAGCGAGTCTACTCCCATATATGATGTGGCAATGTCCATTTGAGCGACCGGACCCGAGCGAGTCTACTCCAATATATACTGTACCAATGTCCACCTGAGCGGCCGGACCCGAGCGAGTCTACTCCCATATATACTGTACCAATGTCCACCAGAGCGGCCGGACCCGAGCGAGTCTACTCCCATATATACTGTACCAATGTCCACCTGAGCGGCCGGGCCCGAGCGAGTCTACTCCCATATATACTGTACCAATGTCCACCTGAGCGGCCGGACCCGAGCGAGTCTACTCCCATATATACTGTACCAATGTCCACCTGAGCGGCCGGGCCCGAGCGAGTCTACTCCCATATATACTGTACCAATGTCCACCTGAGCGACCGGACCCGAGCGAGTCTACTCCCATATATACTGTACCAATGTCCACCTGGGCGACCGGACCCGAGCGAATCTACTCCCATATATACTGTACCAATGTCCATCTGAGCGGCCGGACCCGAGCGAGTCTACTCCCATATATACTGTACCAATGTCCACCCGAGCGGCCGGGCCCGAGCGAGTCTACTCCCATATATACTGCACCGATGTCCACCTGAGCGACCGGATCCGAGCGAGTCTACTCCCATATATACTGTACCGATGTCCACCTGAGCGGCCGGACCCGAGCGAGTCTACTCCCATATATACTGTACCAATGTCCACCTGAGCGGCCGGACCCGAGCGAGTCTACTCCCATATATACTGTACCAATGTCCACCTGAGCGGCCGGACCCGAGCGAGTCTACTCCCATATGTAATGTACCGATGTCCACCTGAGCGGCCGGACCCGAGCGAGTCTACTCCCATATATACTGTACCAATGTCCACCTGAGCGGCCGGGCCCGAGCGAGTCTACTCCCATATATACTGTACCAATGTCCACCTGAGCGGCCGGGCCCGAGCGAGTCTACTCCCATATATACTGTACCAATGTCCACCTGAGCGGCCGGACCCGAGCGAGTCTACTCCCATATATACTGTACCAATGTCCACCTGAGCGGCCGGACCCGAGCGAGTCTACTCCCCTATATACTGTACCAATGTCCACCTGAGCGACCGGACCCGAGCGAGTCTACTCCCATATATACTGTACCAATGTCCACCTGAGCGGCCGGGCCCGAGCGAGTCTACTCCCATATATACTGTACCAATGTCCACCTGAGCGACCGGACCCGAGCGAGTCTACTCCCATATATACTGTACCAATGTCCACCTGGGCGACCGGACCCGAGCGAATCTACTCCCATATATACTGTACCAACGTCCATCTGAGCGGCCGGACCCGAGCGAGTCTACTCCCATATATACTGTACCAATGTCCACCCGAGCGGCCGGGCCCGAGCGAGTCTACTCCCATATATACTGCACCGATGTCCACCTGAGCGACCGGATCCGAGCGAGTCTACTCCCATATATACTGTACCGATGTCCACCTGAGCGGCCGGACCCGAGCGAGTCTACTCCCATATATACTGTACCAATGTCCACCTGAGCGGCCGGACCCGAGCGAGTCTACTCCCATATATACTGTACCAATGTCCACCTGAGCGGCCGGACCCGAGCGAGTCTACTCCCATATGTAATGTACCGATGTCCACCTGAGCGGCCGGACCCGAGCGAGTCTACTCCCATATATACTGTACCAATGTCCACCTGAGCGGCCGGGCCCGAGCGAGTCTACTCCCATATATACTGTACCAATGTCCACCTGAGCGGCCGGGCCCGAGCGAGTCTACTCCCATATATACTGTACCAATGTCCACCTGAGCGGCCGGACCCGAGCGAGTCTACTCCCATATATACTGTACCAATGTCCACCTGAGCGGCCGGACCCGAGCGAGTCTACTCCCATATATACTGTACCAATGTCCACCTGAGCGACCGGACCCGAGCGAGTCTACTCCCATATATACTGTACCAATGTCCACCTGAGCGGCCGGACCCGAGCGAGTCTACTCCCATATATACTGTACCAATGTCCACCTGAGCGACCGGACCCGAGCGAGTCTACTCCCATATATACTGTACCAATGTCCACCTGAGCTGCCGGACCCGAGCGAGTCTACTCCCATATATACTGTACCAATGTCCACCTGAGCGGCCGGGCCTAACTCGACTGTGACGCCTTTGAACCGAAATAACTGTTTGCGCTTGGGTTGTAATTTATTTACTCTAAATCAGATGTGATGCTTAAATTTTAATAGTTATTCATTTCATCCAACTATTCTTCATACAGACCTCTTAGTCAAAGAAAGAGGCTTGCGGTGACATTTTTGTCCACGAGGAACCCGTTGGATCGTTTCACGTTGTAATGCAGCATTCCAATTTCCAATTTTCTCACCCAAAGCCAGATTTGCTCATTTCAGTTTGAGATTTGCCAACTTTCGGCACAATATTTATCCGGAAGTATTTTCAATGGCTGTTTAAAGAAAGGGGATCGTGGCGACGTTCCCTCGCGCAGGCCGGGCGTGTCGCACCACATACGGCACTTGCCATGTTCCTCACATCCGGCCCTTGCCATGCGCCTCACTTCCGGCACTTGCCATGCGCCTCACTTCCAGCACTTGCCATGCTCCTCACATCCGGCACTTGCCATCCGCCTCACACCCGGCACTTGTCATGCGCTTCACTTCCGGCACTTGCCATGCGCCTCACATCCGGCACTTTCCTCACATCCGGCACTTGCCATACGTCCCGGGCGGCGAAAAGTTAACAGGCTTGGCTTTTGCTTGGGGGCTTCGTGCTCAGTCCCAGGGTGAAGTGGCGCTTTTTATTTCTGCCTTCAGCAATCCGATTTTGTGAGTGTGTAGCATTATAATTCACTTCAGCCCTGAACACAATCTTTCAGGCGCGTGGCTGCATAAATACCCAAAGCAATACGTGTATAGCTGCAACACGCGGAGATTCGATTGCTCTGCGCTTTTGACACTTGCCCTCGCTCGTCCAGGGCCCCCACAGACGCCTTATACTGGTTGTTGGGTAGTTAACAGCGTGATTACGCTCACAGTCCCTCGACACAACCTGCTTGACATGATGTGCCGATAATGTTTCGTCTCAAAAACAGACTTCATTGTGTGACACGTGCCGCCCGAAAGGTATTGTTCAAGGTAAGGTAAAGGTATTGTTCAAGGTAAGGTAAAGGTATTGTTCAATGTTAGGTCAAGGTATTGTTCAATGTAAGGTCAAGGTATTGTTCAATGTAAGGTCAAGGTATTGTTCAATGTAAGGTCAAGGTATTGTTCAATGTAAGGTCAAGGTATTGTTCAATGTTAGGTCAAGGTATTGTTCAATATAAGGTCAAGGTATTGTTCAATGTAAGGTCAAGGTATTGTTCAATGTTAGGTCAAGGTATTGTTCAATATAAGGTCAAGGTATTGTTCAATGTAAGGTCAAGGTATTGTTCAATGTTAGGTCAAGGTATTGTTCAATATAAGGTCAAGGTATTGTTCAATGTAAGGTCAAGGTATTGTTCAATGTTAGGTCAAGGTATTGTTCAATATAAGGTCAAGGTATTGTTCAATGTAAGGTCAAGGTATTGTTCAATGTTAGGTCAAGGTATTGTTCAATATAAGGTCAAGGTATTGTTCAATGTAAGGTCAAGGTATTGTTCAATGTTAGGTCAAGGTATTGTTCAATATAAGGTCAAGGTATTGTTCAATGTAAGGTCAAGGTATTGTTCAATGTTAGGTCAAGGTATTGTTCAATATAAGGTCAAGGTATTGTTCAATGTAAGGTCAAGGTATTGTTCAATGTTAGGTCAAGGTATTGTTCAATATAAGGTCAAGGTATTGTTCAATGTAAGGTCAAGGTATTGTTCAATGTTAGGTCAAGGTATTGTTCAATATAAGGTCAAGGTATTGTTCAATGTAAGGTCAAGGTATTGTTCAATGTTAGGTCAAGGTATTGTTCAATATAAGGTCAAGGTATTGTTCAATGTAAGGTCAAGGTATTGTTCAATGTTAGGTCAAGGTATTGTTCAATGTAAGGTCAAGGTATTGTTCAATGTAAGGTCAAGGTATTGTTCAATGTTAGGTCAAGGTATTGTTCAATGTAAGGTAAAGGTATTGTTCAATGTAAGGTCAAGGTATTGTTCAATATAAGGTCAAGGTATTGTTCAATGTAAGGTCAAGGTATTGTTCAATGTTAGGTCAAGGTATTGTTCAATATAAGGTCAAGGTATTGTTCAATGTAAGGTCAAGGTATTGTTCAATGTTAGGTCAAGGTATTGTTCAATATAAGGTCAAGGTATTGTTCAATGTAAGGTCAAGGTATTGTTCAATGTTAGGTCAAGGTATTGTTCAATATAAGGTCAAGGTATTGTTCAATGTAAGGTCAAGGTATTGTTCAATGTTAGGTCAAGGTATTGTTCAATATAAGGTCAAGGTATTGTTCAATGTAAGGTCAAGGTATTGTTCAATGTTAGGTCAAGGTATTGTTCAATATAAGGTCAAGGTATTGTTCAATGTAAGGTCAAGGTATTGTTCAATGTTAGGTCAAGGTATTGTTCAATATAAGGTCAAGGTATTGTTCAATGTAAGGTCAAGGTATTGTTCAATGTTAGGTCAAGGTATTGTTTAATATAAGGTCAAGGTATTGTTCAATGTAAGGTCAAGGTATTGTTCAATGTTAGGTCAAGGTATTGTTCAATATAAGGTCAAGGTATTGTTCAATGTAAGGTCAAGGTATTGTTCAATGTTAGGTCAAGGTATTGTTCAATATAAGGTCAAGGTATTGTTCAATGTAAGGTCAAGGTATTGTTCAATGTTAGGTCAAGGTATTGTTCAATGTAAGGTAAAGGTATTGTTCAATGTAAGGTCAAGGTATTGTTCAATATAAGGTCAAGGTATTGTTCAATGTAAGGTCAAGGTATTGTTCAATGTTAGGTCAAGGTATTGTTCAATGTAAGGTAAAGGTATTGTTCATGGGTGCCTTAATTCCTCATATTACTCCTACCCGGGCGGGTTGGAGTAATATGGACAAAGTGCGTTGACAGCGTCACACAACAAACTGACACGTCGATCCTATTTCACCGGCATTTGATTTAAAAAAAAACATAAATTGCTTCAAACTACCGACATGAAGGGAGCAGAGATGCAGATGCGCGCATGGACACAGATACCGACTCCGCTGCATACAGTCACGAAAGAGTGCTTCTCAGGCGCGTTCCAGAACGTGCATATCCCCATTCCTCGCCAGTAAGTGAACACTGGCGCATGTGTTGGCTGCGTTCTCAGGCTGATCGAGTGGAGCGGCGAGTACCGTGCGGGCGGCTCGGTGCTGTACTACTTTCGGGACCACCACAACGAGACCATCTTCATTCCGGGCCCACTGAAGGAGCCGCTCGTGCTGAAGGTGGGTGCGCGTGAGGTGTTCGTGCCGCAGTCAGGTACCGCTGCCTGTGGACATTTGGCCTTGTCAGCGTTTGTGTAGTGGCGTCTGAAGTGTCGCATTGGCTGGAGGATGGGCGCTAAATGATCTGCCATGGTCGATGCGCCCTAAAACCATAATCACACACATTGGCTGGAGGAGGAATGCTCACGCACGAGTTTTGCATCGAGCTCAGTTGTGGAATCTAACATTCCAGCGTATGCAAAGCCATGGATGCTTAGTCGGGATAAAACAAAGTGTTTGTTGAGATAATCTGTTGCTAGATTCCCTAAGTGATGAACTAGTCGTTTCCCGCAACATTTTAGTTTTCCATTAGGATGTGCTTATAGAGCAAGTAATTCGTATGATCATTCGACGCAAAATGACACTTCAAATAATGCACTCTGACTTACAGACCTAATCTGTCGCTGGAAGATATCATTAATAATTACCAGGATTAATAACTCTGCGTTGTACAATATTAACCGACCGATCGGAACGAGTTTCTTTTGTTATGAAAAGATGGTATGGTTTCTAAGAGACTATATCTATATCAATAACTGGAAGTAATTGTTAATTGCATACGCAATGACATTTTAAGACGCCACAGGAAACTGACTGCGAGTAGCTCAATGTTAGTACATGAGTTTTGAAATCATACAGTTTGTGGACGAAATAAAATACGTAGGTGCAGGCTGAGCTGTGGGTAAAGAGTAGCTTAATACTTACGCAAGTCAAATTGTAGAATCTGGATATTTTCAGCATAATAGCGGTGTGAATCTACGAAAGCTATTCACCTCCTGAGGGAATGCATGGAGCCTTCTGTCCATCTGTTCGTTTAACCTTTCCCTTCAGATATAATGGTAAGTACGAGAACAAAAGGAGACAACAGCGACTGAAGTAAAACGACAAGGAGAAAGATAACTGAGAGCGGAGGAAGAGATAGATGTAGGAAGGGATTTAGATGGACTGGGGAAAAGATCTAAATGGAGACAAAGTGCGAGCTTTATCGTTGGCCAGCTTGATAACCTATTCAGTGTGACTTTGCTTTTATGAACCTGTGTGGATTTAGAGCCACAAAAGCCTGGCAGCAGCATTCGGATTTGAATGCTGCCTCTTGTGGCCCTTCTTTTTCATGCAGTGACACATGCCATGATAGGATCTGGCATTATGAGCTCCTCGGGAAAATTACAATGGCGTGGATGATTAAGTTGCCGAAAACCTGTTGGCACCACCTACCCCAGTTGGTGTCGTGATAAACTTGGTGAACAGACTTGAAGTTCCAATAGAAACACCTGCCATTAATCTTCCTCCAGCGTACTGAGTTTTTGTGACGTAGTGGGATATGAATTAGCCTAAGAGCTCCAATTATGGAAGCAACAGGGTTCTCGCTGTATGACCATTGCAGTCGATGCGCCCTTTAAACCCCAACAGGGTTCTCAAATTCGTGCAGCTAAGTACAAGTTGACACCTAGCACAGCTTTTCCTTACATCGCTTCCGATATCTTGTCTACATCCTTATGCCAGCTACTCGTCAATTTTGTGCATGCTAGAGGATAGCATTATGCTGGACACATCCCGTTTTTTTTTTTCAGCTGTAGTTTTTGCATCCCAAACATGTTTGCCAATGTTTTTTTGTTTTTATTCACACATAAACACAGTCCTTCCTCAAACCAAATCCAGCTCTAGTTGGGAATGAACATTTTATTTGTCCGAAAATGTTTGTCTTACTACCTCCACCTTGCATTATTTTTATAATTCCCGACATTGTTTTCTTACATCCGACACTTAGCTCAAAATGAATTAGAGAACACTGCGATGCAATATACATGCATTCAAACAAATGGGCTTTGACCTTACTTACCCTGAGGCCGAGAGTTACAGTGACTATTGATCCTGCGTACTTTCACAGTAACATTAATATACGCAGTTGACTATTGCCTTTCAGCTTAGCTTTGTGATCAATGACGGCATGCTGCTTTCAAGGAACATGTTTTTTTCAGGACAGTTCCAGCATGACTTTTGAATAGCACCTGTACAAAGGCAAAGTCATATGTGTGAATCGGTGATGTGGAACTGCATTCACAAGCGGAAATACCATCCACGTGCCATTGACTTTTTGTTGTCCGCGTCTTGGCCGCCAGATCAATACTCGCACTGATATGTGCTCGCCCTGATCATAGCATTACTGTACATCAGGTAAGCCATCATATTTCGTGGTGCAACCACCCATCCAGGCGACATTTCGCGTCTCATTTGTCCATTTCATACCGTGCTTTGGTGTTTTGTGGTAATTTAAGACACGGGAGGATTTGTTCGTACATTTAGCATTGGTAAATGGCAGGAAAATGTAAGTGACGTGGCTTAAATATCACACTTGCATGTCTGCGGAGTGTTAGTGCCGTGTCATCCCAACGTTAACGGACACTGTTTTAGTCGGAATATTATCCTGATGACGCTACCAGTGGCCTCGTATAAACCATGCAACACGACCGTAACGCTGCATTGTTCCGCTTGGAACTCCAGAACAATGCACGCTTCAGTCTTCTCGTCCTGACCACTTGACGGCAAAGTCCTGCACACCGGCGGAAAAGTCCTGCACACTGGCGGAAAAGTCATCAACACTTGACGACAAAGTCCTGCACACCGGCGGAAAAGTCCTCAACACTGGACGACAAAGTCCTGCACACCGGCGGAAAAGTCCTCAACACTGGACGACAAAGTCCTGCACACCGGCGGAAAAGTCTTCAACACTGGACGACAAAGTCCTGCACACTGAAGGAAAAGTTATCAACACTTCACGACAAAGTGCTGAACACTGGTGGCAAAGTGCGGCCGCCTTCCCTTTGAGCGTGTGGCCAGTGTTGAGCCGAGATGCGCTTTGTGTTCGCCCCGCCGAGGTGTAGAATGGACCGTGTCGGCATCCGGTGTCCGGGAGTGTTGTCTGCGTACATTCCCAATAGCCGCCGGCCCATTCCACAATGTGGACATTGACTAACGAATGCAAACAGGCCGTTGTCGACTGCACAACTCGTGTGGTTCCCTGTTTGGAAACGCCGTAATGCTATCTGCACTAAAGACAGTTTTACCCACCGGACGCTGGTTTGCTCATGCATGCCCTTGCACGCAAACATCTTGGCGGCTCCACAGGAGGACAAAGCAACCCGACCACGACCGGCATTTGTATCTACAATTAATGGATAACCCGTTGATGGCCATCGCTCGCTGGGTAGTTCTGATTCACAAGCCCACAGGTGGCTGGTGGTACATTGTATGAACTCATGTTTGACAGGTAATCTTGCATAGGAAATACAGTCGCGGCGGATTAACACATATAGCTGAACCATCATCCAACGGGTTGCTCCGAAGAATTTACCAGCGACACGCGGATTGTATTATCAGAAGGATCTATCTGTTCTGATTCTGAATGGCCTACTAGCAGAATAATACCCACCCCCAATTAGTAAATATACCCCACCTCGTTGGGTAGATCAACCTACACCCGGTGTGTAGAGCTTGAAAAAGTTGTCCCCGCTGGGGCAACATTATCTAGCCCAGCGCAGTTGGGACATCGCATAGTTTCGTACGGTCTGTACATTAGAACAAAACCAAGTGCGTGTGCTTTTCTCTTAATATACTTTGCTTTTTGCGCACCTAACACGGAGCACCGCAATGTTCATTTCCGTGGTCCTCTGTTTAACAAAATTTGGATTTGGTGAAATTATTTATATATGAGGGGACAATATACCGGTTCCTTCAAAAATATTACTCATGCTTTTCATTTCACCACTAATGCTCCTCGTTCTACTACACGTGCACAAACATGGCAAACGAACCAATTGCCACATCAGTTTGTTTATTATTTATGCCCAGGGCGTATCTAGAGCCCAATGAAGAGCAGCCAACAAGTAATGTGGCAATTGATGTGCATCACTATATCACAGTAAATGAAGATAACATGAAGCATAGCTACCAGGTTTGGCTGTGCAATACTTGGGCAGACGCAAAAAGGTGACATCGTAAACTCCAGTGGAGCTCACGAGTCTCGCTCGATCCCCAAACGATCGAAGCACTGTGCCGGTGCTTTGACATAGTCCTCGCTCTAAAGCTTGGTGCAGTCTTTGATGAAACTGCGCTGCTTTGGTCGTGAGAAGGCTTCCGTCTGCAGCACGACGTAACGCAGTGAGTGCCGGTGCTTTGACATGGTCCTCGCTCTTAAGCGTGGTGTAGTCTTTGATGAAACTGCGCTGCTTTGGTCGTGAGAAGGCTTCCGTCTGCAGCACGACGTAACGCAGTGAGTGAGACGTGAGACACAGTGCATGAGACGTGAGACACAGTGTGACGTGAGACACAGTGCGTGAAACGTGAGACACAGCGCGTGAGAAGTGAAACACAGTGCGTGAGAAGTGAGACACAGTGCGTGAGACGTGAGACACAGCGCGTGAGAAGTGAGACACAGTGCGTGAGAAGTGAGACACAGTGCGTGAGACGTGAGACACAGTGTGACGTGAGACACAGTGCGTGAAACGTAAGACACAGCGCGCGAGAAGTGAGACACAGTGTGACGTGAGACACAGTGCGTGAAACGTAAGACACAGCGCGTGAGAAGTGAGACACAGTGCATGAGACGTGAGACACAGTGTGACGTGAGACACAGTGCATGAGACGTGAGACACAGTGTGACGTGAGACACAGTGCGTGAAACGTGAGACACAGCGCGTGAGAAGTGAAACACAGTGCGTGAGAAGTGAGACACAGTGCGTGAGACGTGAGACACAGCGCGTGAGAAGTGAGACACAGTGCGTGAGAAGTGAGACACAGTGCGTGAGACGTGAGACACAGTGTGACGTGAGACACAGTGCGTGAAACGTAAGACACAGCGCGTGAGAAGTGAGACACAGTGTGACGTGAGACACAGTGCGTGAAACGTAAGACACAGCGCGTGAGAAGTGAGACACAGTGCATGAGACGTGAGACACAGTGCGTGAGACGTGAGACACAGTGCGTGAGAAGTGAGACACAGTGCATGAGACGTGAGACACAGTGTGACGTGAGACACAGTGCGTGAAACGTAAGACACAGCGCGTGAGAAGTGAAACACAGTGCGTGAGAAGTGAGACACAGTGCGTGAGACGTGAGACACAGCGCGTGAGAAGTGAGACACAGTGCGTGAGAAGTGAGACACAGTGCGTGAGACGTGAGACGTGAGACACAGTGCGTGAGACGCGAGACACTGCGTGAGACGCGAGACACTGTTCGTGAGATATCAGGTTTACGGTGTGTGTGTGTGTGTGCGCGCGCGCGCGCGTGTGTGCACGTGTACCAATGAGTACACGTGCGTGTACCCATCTGTTGTAGCCGCACGTTGTCAGTCATCACTGTACATCACATCACAGTACCTGTGTCATCACCACAGGTACTGCTGCAGAACAGCGGCACCCGCGTGCGGTACGAGTACACAGTGCCGGGACACGCGGACGCCGAGGCCGCCCAGGTGTTCTCCTGGCGCTACCAGGCGTGGTCCGAGTGCACCGTCAAGTGTGGCGGCGGACATCAGGTGGGTGGTCTGACGGTCCGTCCGTCAGTTCTGACAGTCGGCGGTGTTTTGTGTACTGTTGTGCTGTCACCCGGTAGCTGTTCTGACAGTCCGTCTGTCAGTTCTGACAGTCGGCGGTGTTTTGTGTCTACTGTCGTGTCGTCACCTAGTGGGTGTTCTGACAGTCCGTCTGTCAGTTCTGACAGTCGACGGTGTGTTGTGCCCACCGTCGTGTCGTCACCCGGTGGTTGTTCTGCTGACTTCACCGTAGACTGGAGTTTTTTTTTATTCTGCTGGCCTGGACAGCGGAAGTTTTCAGGGGTCGCCGAGGTAAACGTTTGCCCATGCACGGAAGCAGTGTGATGTTTAGCAGTCATTTTTATAGTGAAATTGAGTTCAAATATATCCCCAGATACATACATACCTAGAGCAAGTTGTATTATCTTTTGCCCCGACGCACCATGTTACTGTAAAATTAAATCAGGCACAAGCAACACCTTGTTGTATGTTCTTTACCTCGCTAACTGGAAAACAACTATATTGCCAGTTTTTTAACCATGTTTAATGCATATAGCCAACGGAGGTCACAAGCTTGAAATGAAACTTGTTGCATACTAGAACTTGAATGAGTGCACTCAAAAGTGATTTTTGTATTATTATACAAAGCCGCTGGCTGCTCGGGGTCGCGGTAGGTCAATCGGTAAGGAGTTGGACTCTTGATCGTGGGTTCGAATCACACAACCGGCGGTATTACCGAGTCCACCCACGACCAATCGGCATGAGAGGCTGGCGACGCTATGTGACCCGCCATTGGATGCGTCGTAAAAGAACCCAAGTACCACCACCATCACTGACTTATCCTTCCTGTTAACAAACGTAACTAATACATCCCTGAAATAATCTAAATAATTCTTATTTTACCAATATCTTTTGTTATCAAACGAGTGAAAGGTGTCTGATTTGGTGCCAAACCTACGAAAATGTTTACTTCATTTAGTGTGCAGAAGATAACTAGCTAGTGTTGGACTGTGTGGGTGGGGCAGGCGGCCTGCGACAGGTGTGACGCTCTTTGATCATGATTTGTGTGTGTGTGTCGGTGTGTGCGTGTGTGCGTGTGTGCGTGTGCGTGTGCGTGTGCGCGTGCGCTTGCGCGCGCCCGCCCGTGTGTGTGTAGGTGAGGTAGGGCGATGTCGAATTCACCTGAGAAGTGAAGCTATGATTGCTGCCAAAATTATGCATCAGTTTTTCTCATGCAATGTCTATTAAATTGTGCTGTGAGGTACCTACATCATTTATCTACCTTTGCCATTGTGTTCAAAATCAACAAGTTATGTGGATACCGACACATTTCTAGGAAAATATGTATATTGTAATGTCAACATTCCACATCTTGCGTGCAGTTTTCCCTGACCCACACACATTTTGTCATCCTTATCAAATACTACAGTGTACAGTACCTGCGATAAGCAAGCAATATAGCCATGTTTATATTATATGTATATTCTAAAGCAGTGGTATGAGACATTGTCATTCCGCAGGAAATGCTCATAAGTGTCATTTCATGTATCTTGCATCATATAATTATGATCTTATTATGTACATCTGATACGCAACCGAAACTGAATTTTGACACCCTAATCCAGCTAGGTAATTTGGCTGCGTGGGTAAACTATGGTGCCATTGACGCCATTGCAGAATGCAGAAGTAGCATGCAGTTTGGAGGTGATTCACTTTATGGCTTTTCTAGTATTTAATAATGGGAAACATCGGCAACCTACGCATTGCTTTCGGCAAGATTATGCCTCCTATTTCTATTGCATACACTATTGTGAAATGTCGATGACAAAGAGTCACTGCACCTGATTTGTACATACCACATAGCAAGTGTTTTAGGAAGAGGTATGGGTGTCAAAAGTAAGTTATTGTGTGCTTTATGCTTCCGTTTCATATTAGATCGCCTTGAGCTAGCCATGAAGATGTATCGAAATGTAGCAAATGAGAAGCAAACATTTTCATCTTTGCTGTCATCTCGTTGTTCAAGATATATCCGTACTTGCATTGCAAATTGTGATATGGCACATACAAAAACATGCATATTATCTGATTGGTTGCTTTGCCATGCCAAGAAATGGCACCTCTTTTCTCCATACATGGCATCAGCTGCAATGCTAGTTTTGAGAAAACCCCATGGGTCGATCCGGATGAGTATGCCCACATGGCCCAGACTGGCATTGTATTGGAGCCTGATGCTGAGAAAATGCGTATCTTCCACCCGCTTATGGAAGTCCTGGCTGCACTGCCAACGTCTCGCTTATAAAACAAAACAACTTCACCCATTGCAGTACAAACTATACCCGTGATTACAGTCCCTATAATTCCACAGTTCCACAGTCCCCAAACAATATAGCATAGCAATGCAGCAGTGAGCGGTGGACATAAACATTTTAGCAATAATTCGGCAGAAAAACTAGTTGAGAAAACTGGTAATAATGAACGTTCAAAACTTTACTAAAATGATCCTCGTAGCATACTGCACCTCTAACAGTTGGGTAGCGGCCATCCCCGCCGGCTGGATCGCTCCATATTTTCCTTTTGCTGCAACTGATGGGAAGACCAACAAATTCCTTTTCGGGCAGTTTTTATTGTGTTTGTGCACCTTGGCACGAAGCAAGAACAATGACGCAATGGGCGCTATATGACCTATGTAGTCGATGCGCCCTAAAGCCCAAATAACTAACAATGACGCCCCCGCTCCCTCTCTGCCATTTTTATACCATCAGTGTACCAACAAATACTGATTCACTGTACCCGCCCGTTGCTTTTCCCGTATGTTGTTCAAGCGTGAGCGTTTTCAACGCTAGCGTTTTCAACGCTAGCGTTTTCTGCACTTGGCCATTGATAGTCTTCCTGTTTGTAATACACACCGAAAGGAAACTACAAGTGCTGGCGATGCAAATTTAAAGGCTGAGTAGGGAATATCCAAAACGTGAAGTGAGCAAGATGATACTGCAAGAGCAGGGGAAGATGATCCTGGTTTACTCGCTACCAGCTTGGAAAAAATGATTAGTTTGACGAATGTTGACCTTGGTTGATCCAATGCAATCGGAGTGATGTTAAATTGTGTAGGACTAGTGATTGAAGACCAGGCTAAAGGCCAAAAGTGTTCCTTCAACTAGCAGAAGACCATCAACTGCAGCGACCTGGCCTTATCACCCTTAGGACATCACTTCGCAATTTGTTAACCAAGAACCAACCACTGTACGTTTAGGGTATGTGTCGTGAAATAAATAAATAAATAAATACTTGCGGCTACATTCTCAGAGTTGTTCAGTTTAAGTGATGAGCTTATTGCCTCTCGATTTGCTTCCCTACATCACTTTGAGACGCCCATGTTTTCTACTTCTGACCACTCTTTGGCATCTAATGATGTTTCTTAATCACAGTGTTCGCAGCAATGTACCCCGCGTGTCGGGTTTTACTCTCAATTCCTTTCAGCCAAGGTACAATGGAATAAAATTGGATTTACTATTGATCTTGTTAGCCTACAGTTTGCTATGTCCCTGACCACCTTAACGTATGCCTGAAATATTGCTGTTATATCGGGCTGTGAAATATCGCAAGAAAGCTGAGTATATCATAACACATTTCAAAATAGTTCGAATTTTGGAAATACGCAGCTTACTAGGCGTGGTTCGCGGTTCGCCTACGAAAGTGTCCCACTGGTAGTATGAGATAATTACCTGTTTGTTTAGGATTACTATCTGTATCGACCTGTTTGTTTAGGATTACTATCTGCATCGACCTGTTTGTTCAGGATTACTATCTGTATCGACCTGTTTGTTCAGGATTACTATCTATATCGACCTGTTTGTTTAGGATTACTATCTGTATCGACCTGTTTGTTTAGGATTACTATCTGTATCGAACCGTTCGTTCAGGATTACTATCTGTGTCGACCTGTTTGTTCAGGATTACTATCTGTATCGACCTGTTTGTTTAGGATTACTATCTGTATCGACCTGTTTGTTTAGGGCTACTATCTGTGTCGACCTGTTTGTTCAGGATTACTATCTGTATCGACCTGTTTGTTCAGGATTACTATCTGTATCGACCTGTTTGTTCAGGATTACTATCTGTGTCGACACTGGATCAACACGCAATCATAGTTGTTTGTCCCATGGAAACTTTGAAGGCCGCAATGTCAAAATGTTACCAGGCAATCTTTTAGCCCGTATTTCAGGCGACACACAAGGCACGAAGCGAAACTTTGAAGGCCGCAATGTCAAAATGTTACCAGGCAATCTTTTAGCCCATATTTCAGGCGACACACAAGGCACGAAGCGACACTTTGAAGGCCGCAATGTCAAAATGTCACCAGCCAATCTTTTAAACATGTATTTCAGGCGACACACAAGGCACAAAGTGACACACAGTGCACTTTGACACACAGTGCATAAGGCAACACATTCAAGGCCGCAATATACAAATGTTAGCAGCCAATATTTTAAACCTGTGTTACAGGCGACACACAAGGCATAAGGCGACACTTTGAAGGCCACAATATCCAAATGCTAGCAGGCAATCTTTTAAACCTGTATTCCAGGCGACACAATTTGGCGTGGCTAGCTTGAAAAGGAGGCAGGAGATCTCGCTTACTCTTCGGCTTAATTACATGTGTTAGCGGGATCTGGTTAGTCCCATCATTAGTGTGCTGATGTTATCAGAGTTAGTGCGATCGACGAACCACTTTACAGGATCATTTTTGTATTGCATGGTGCTAATATGATGAAAGCAAACACCGCGAGTAATAGTTTGCTCATTCACAATTTTGAACCATGCATGTCTGATTTCTAGTCTGCAATAAGTGAAATATATGTGCGATCGGTCCCCGGACGAAAGGTTATGCATGCTTCAGCTGTAATCGCGCGTGGCACCGACACAGCTGTAGCGTAGCCCGCATCAAATCTGGGCGATGCACTGATATTGACCCATCCCACTGTACCAATCCCACTGACTGTTCCTCCGCTAATGGGTGCTCTGCACATACCAGCAGTATGTCTGAATTCCAATTGTTGGGTGGAAAGTAAGCGTAGCAGGAAAAATATTTACATCATATGTCAGTACTTCAATTAATTTCCTCTTTCACTGGGAAATATTTATTGAGTCTAGAGATTTATGATGCATAAAATTCAGCGAACGTAAGATTCCTTCAATTGCAGGTTTTAACATGCTGGCGGAGACCACACATGTCTGAAATGATCGTATTCAGTTGTCTTTCAAGTGTATATATGCAATTCGATTATGTTTATTTGTATCCTTGACAGCAAACAAAAAGTAATCAAAGTTTCTTGTTCACATCCAACGCTCAACTGAAAACGAATTTCGTCACGCTGAATACCAGGCCGCCGAGGGCAAGTCGATGCATGCTTCGAGAGGCAAGTCGATGAACCATTTTGATCTCTCTGACGAGATGACTGCAATGCCTGGATGCAAAGGCCGACGATTTTCCGAACGTCCACTTCAAATGTGCGTGCCGAGAACAAACCGACCTCGCGGCGCGTTCTGCACGTCGTCGACACCCGTGGGCGGCTCCGTTCATTTCGCCGCACTGCACTTTCTGCGAACTTGTCACCGCCGGCCGCGATCAAACCTGACAATCGGGATAAGCGCCAACGTGCAACGACTGCGGCTGTGAGAGCTGATGCCATGACCACAGAGACCTCGCTGGCAGTAGTGTGAGCCCGAGACAGACGCCGGATGTGCAGCCACGACCGGATTACCGAGTCCATCAGTTGGCGTGACTGGTTGGCGACGGGTTACCGAGTCCATCGGTTGGCGTGACAGGTTGGCGACGGATTGCTGAGTCCATCAGTTGGCGGGACAGGTTGGCGACGGGTTACCGAGTCCATCAGTTGGCGTGACTGGTTGGCGACGGGTTACCGAGTCCATCAGTTGGCGTGACAGGTTGGCGACGGATTGCTGAGTCCATCAGTTGGCGGGACAGGTTGGCGACGGGTTACCGAGTCCATCAGTTGGCGTGACAGGTTGGCGACGGATTACCGAGTCCATCAGTTGGCGTGACAGGTTGGCGACGGATTGCTGAGTCCATCAGTTGGCGTGACTGGTTGGCGACGGGTTACCGAGTCCATCAGTTGGCGGGACAGGTTGGCGACGGGTTACCGAGTCCATCAGTTGGCGTGACTGGTTGGCGACGGGTTACCGAGTCCATCGGTTGGCGTGACAGGTTGGCGACGGATTGCTGAGTCCATCAGTTGGCGGGACAGGTTGGCGACGGGTTACCGAGTCCATCAGTTGGCGTGACTGGTTGGCGACGGATTACCGAGTCCATCAGTTGGCGTGACAGGTTGGCGACGGATTGCTGAGTCCATCAGTTGGCGTGACTGGTTGGCGACGGGTTACCGAGTCCATCAGTTGGCGGGACAGGTTGGCGACGGGTTACCGAGTCCATCAGTTGGCGTGACTGGTTGGCGACGGATTACCGAGTCCATCAGTTGGCGTGACAGGTTGGCGACGGATTGCTGAGTCCATCAGTTGGACAGGTTGGCGACGGATTGCCGAGTCCATCAGTTGGCGGGACAGGTTGGCGACGGGTTACCGAGTCCATCAGTTGGCGTGACTGGTTGGCGACGCGATATCGCCCAGCAGTCGAAATCGTCGTTAAAAAATCCAGGGTTGTTGGACAGCATTGTTACCAATCCACGTCCCCTTCCAGCATCACGTGATGTTGACGCGTGCAGCAACATCGTGGAATACATCAACAGCGTACAGCAACAGCGTGGAATACACCAACAGCGTACCGCAACAGCGTCGTGAGACGGCGTATTTTCGTATGTTGATGTCTTCTTGATCGCAGAGGTCTCATAATCTCACTCAATCGTCACCGGAGCATGAGACAGTCTCTTGTGCATAATTTGGTCCAAATCAAAGAGGGTGGTGTGTATAGTTGCACTTCTAGCGGTTGAGTGTGCGTGGAGTGACCCAACATTTATAGGCACTTTTTAGCACGTTAAAGAAGCACGTTTTAAAGCTTTTCCCCACGATATGTTAAGCAATGCGAGCAACTACTTCGGAGATCACCTGCCGCGTGACTACCCACGTGAAGTGAGGGTGGCAATGTATATATATATATATATATATATATATATATATATATATATATATATTGCAATACACTCCACGAGTGACAAGTCGTGCACTTCAGAAACGGACACGACAAGCCGGATGTAATCTCCGTGCACGCGAGACGCCGGCGGCAGTCTGCCTGCCGCTGGTGCAGGGTAAGTGGATACGTGTGTATCTGTGGTTATAAGCGGATAGTGTCCAACTGGCAAAGCAGAGATGGGGTGATCTGCGCTGCCGGCGGCTGCCTGCTGTGTACGGTGTAGCCGTGTGACCGGCCACGTAGCCGAGGTAGACGTGGGAAGTGACGTGTGACCGATCACTCAGCCGAGGTAGACGTGAGAAGTGACGTGTGACCGACAACGCAGCCGAGGAAGACGTGGGAAGTGACGTGTGACCGATCACTCAGCCGGAGTGGACGTGGGAAGTGACGTGTGACCGATCACTCAGCCGGAGTGGACGTGGGAAGTGAGCAATTGTCGATTGTTAAAATTATTGCGACTTGGCATTGGAAAGAAACCGAAACCTGGATGCCAGATTGGGACTCAGCTGGCAGACATATCAAAGCCGCATCAAGCGAAAGGAGCCTGCTTCATTGTTCGCTCACAGCTGAGGTTGCCATCATGGGATACTGATATCGTCGTTGGGCTCAAAAGATTGCGCCAGTCCGCGATGGGATTGCAAAAATGTAGCCGAGACCATTCTACGCCGTGCTGATCAATGTTCGCCTATGTCGCTGATACACCTGACACTAGCTATGCCTGTTTGCGTTAGCCGTGATTGGCGCACCGTTGATTTTGGAATTAATTGTGTGTGTGTGGTGTGTGTGCGTGTGACCATCTCGAATCGTGATGTTGTTGCTTCCCGGCGTTTGTGGCGCTCACGGTCGCCACAACTGAGACGAGCCGACGCGACAATGCAATTGTCGACGCCTAATGGGCCCCGCCGACACGCGCAAATGAGCAGATCACACTAACACAGACTTATCGTCTGTGCTTCATCTGGGAATAGGGCTTGTGTTATTGCCATGCGTGCATCGTATTCCCTGGTTTCCATGCATGCAAATAACTGTCCAATGTCTTATGAAGTGCGGAATTTGTGTGGACAATTATGTTTCTTTGCAAATGGTCACATGTCAACGGGCTAAGCAATGCAATTCGAATGTAGGTTAGAGTTAGGCTGTATACTAGTTTTGTCTAGGCCTCCCATCCCCCGAGAAGTTCCCAACACATCTATCCATATCTGGTGTCGTATCCTTTTATGTGTTGTCCACGAAGAAGAAAAAATCCCGACATTCTTGTCTTGTGTGAATCTTCATGCTTATCATCAACTGGATTGAAGATTGATGAACATTTCTAAGTTTGTACCCGGGTGCATAATGCAAGTTACAACGTAGCTGGAATTATTCATGATTATATGTATTAGAAGAAAGATAGACAACTGCAGAACTGGCAGTAATATGCTTTGCGACGTCTGATGCACCTTCATGGATGCATTCACCGCCGTTCGTTTTTGTCGATGCTGTCTGGATCAAGGTGCTTCTTATTGAAAGCTTATTTTTAGCTAATGTCTAGCCGAATGTTTTTTTGGGAGCCGGCAGGGTAGATGCGATTTATGTTCTATTTCGGTGCGTGCGCTGTCGAATGTGCCAATTGATTCAGACGTTGCTAAGTTAAATCTTTTCGCTGTGCCCGCGATGCTGTTCCTACCTTTAATGGCTGGTTGGCTGGCTGGCCAGCTTTAGCCTACCCCTGGAATCGCAGTGGTCGTGCTTCACCTGCCTTGGAACCCAGCGTCACTGGGCGATCACGTAGGTGGCTAGTGACGTCGTGATTACGTAGGTGTACGTGTCCTTAAGTGTCCGATGTTGTGACGTATACGTGGGTGCCTTCAGTATTCGGTGTGCTGATCTGTGTGTGACCTCAGAACCCCAGTGTGTGTCCCCAGACCCCCTGTGTGATGTGTTCGCGCCTTTCCTCCGTCTTCGGGATGATGACCTGTGTGTGTGTCCCCAACCACCTTGTATGTGTGTTCTCAAATCCCCTGTGTGATGATGCGCTTGTGCGTGTCCTCGACCTTGAGGTGATACCTGTGTGTGTCCTCAGACATCCGCTGCAGTTTGCATCGAGAAGGTGGCCGGCCGGGTAGAGGACATCTACTGCACTGGCGATCAACCTGAAACGCGATCAAGACCATGCAACACAGAGGACTGTCCGCCCAGGTAATGCCCAGAAGCTGTCCGGCTCGTTTTTGCTACATCCGGTTCGTATTTGTCACATGCGGCCCTCCTGTGGATGTGGATTGCCCGTTCTCTATTGTTATTCCAGACGGCTTGTCGAAAATTAAGCAGAAGGACTTCTGCTGCACTGGATTTGTTGCAGTTCGTGCGTCACTGCCACGTGCGTTATTATGTGGACCCCCGCACAACTGTCAAGTCTATCTATGTCGGTACCGTCAAGCAGCACACCATGCTCGGTGGTCCAGCGTACGTGTCGATAACTATCTCCTCTTTTGTCTAAGTGACATCGCTGCCTGTTTGTCTGCGATTGATGGTGTAACGATGGTTCTTATTGTATACTTTAAGTGTACCATGCCATATTACCGATGGCGTGACAGAGGCGAAGTAAGATCATTGAGCTTAATCGATCGTGACTGATTCCGCATGAGCTTTGTGCTTGAGATGCATCGTGAGGCCTTGGGCTGTGCGGTGAATTAGGAATGGCTGTCATAGCTTGAGAAGGCATCACTGTTGTAGCTCAATGCCAGGAGTTCGAATTCATCGTCCATATTTCCAGCAGCAAGCTGCTCGAAAAGGCACCCGCTTGATTTTAGAAGTAAAATATCGGGCCAATAGATTCGTCAGTTAGTGAGGAAGGCAATAGTGCTGCTGGAGACGAACTATCGAAGACGGGATGGCAACCCCGGGGTGACAAAGGCAGGCGGCATGTTATTAGTAGCCAGGTGCTAAAATGAGACAAACGCTCGTACGGTATGTTGGGTGTAAGCGGTGACGCACGGTTTACACCCTTGGGTGGTGTTGACACACCCTACTGTATTGTAACACCACAAACTACTATTGTGTTGCACCACAGTAGTATTGTTATTGTATTATTATTGCATTGTAATAGTACTGTGACACAACACAAAAATTGTTCATGTTTGTACTGCACAAGAAGCATTAGCTGGTTCTAGCACGAAATAAGTTATGAATTAGCACCGATAGCCGGTCTCCGTGACCCGAGATGAACACCAACTGAACGACATGTGACCCATGCGCTTTGCATATCACAGTAATGGATCGTCATCGATATCGTGTCACGGCCCTCACCTTGTCCTCACTTCGCCCGCTGCCCTGTCCCCAATGCCGGTCAGATGTGTGATGAATCTCGTACATGGTTAAGAAAGGCCAGTATTTCCTGGCTGTAATTCATATTGTAGAAAGATATGAAGCTAAATGAATTTCGACTGTCCAGGAAATACTTCAAATTAAGAACATTGTGCCACGAATGATCAATTCTGGTCGAAGCGCCCTAAAGCCCCCTAAGAACATTGTGACGTTATATTCCCGACGTTTCGACCCCGGCCATTGTTAGCAGCACACACCCTCGCTATATCGGTGGCGATCGGCAAACTGCTCAGACACTGAATTCACCGCAGACTCAAAAATCCGACAACCGGAGCTCCTACGGGACTTCTGTAGAGTTTTTGAGTCGGCAGTTAATTGAATTTCGGAACCGTTTGCCGAACGCACCGATGTAGCGAGTATGTGCACCCTTGACAATTACCTAAAGTCGAGACGTCGGGAATATGGCTTCACAATTTTCCAAACTTGAAGTCTTTTCTGTACAGTGAAGTTCAATTTAGTTCATCCTTCTACAATTATGAGTGTGAGTCGTTGTTTAGCTAACTACCCCATTACTTCGAGGTATCTTCAATCCTGGCCTGAGTGCTCCACCCTGTAGCTTGGCCCCACCTCCCCATAGCATAACCCGACATCCACGGTATGGCTCATCGCCCTGACAGGCCTGACCTGGCCCTCACTGATGTGACCTAGCCTCTCCATGGCGTGAACTGATATGACGACTCTGTGCTGTTGCCTGACATATGTGGCCGGACCCATCTGATCTGACCTGCCACCGATGTGTGCCCATGTGGTGGTCTGGCCCGTGGCAGTCGTGTTCAGCAGTCTGATATGACATCTCCGTGCTGTTTCTGGCCTGACCTGACCTGACCTGCCACCGATGTGTGCCCAGGTGGTGGTCTGGCCCGTGGCAGTCGTGTTCAGCAGTCTGATATGACATCTCCGTGCTGTTCCTGGCCTGACCTGACCTGACCTGCCGTCGTTGTGTGCCCAGGTGGTGGTCTGGCCCGTGGCAGTCGTGTTCAGCAGTCTGATATGACATCTCCGTGCTGTTCCTGACCTGACCTGATCTGACCTGACCTGCCGCCGATGTGTGCCCAGGTGGTGGTCTGGCCCGTGGCAGCCGTGTTCAGCAGTCTGATATGACATTTCCGTGCTGTTCCTGGCCTGACCTGACCTGACCTGACTTGCCGTCGATGTGTGCCCAGATGGTGGTCTGGCCCGTGGCAGTCGTGTTCAGCAGTCTGATATGACATCTCCGTGCTGTTCCTGGCCTGACCTGACCTGACCTGACTTGCCGCTGATGTGTGCCCAGGTGGTGGTCTGGCCCGTGGCAGCCGTGTTCAGCGGTCTGCGGCCAGTCAGGCCGGCGCAAGAGACAGGTGGTCTGTGTGCGCTCGTCCGGCTTGGACGCCCTACACGCGCTGGGCGAGTGCAACGAGAAGACACGGCCTGTCGGCGAGGAGCCGTGTGGCACACCCAGAGCCGACTGTCGCGCCAAGTGGATCACCGGACCCTGGAAACTGGTCAGTCACGGGATCAGGTCAGGCGGGGTGGGTCACTGGACCCTGGAAACTGGTCAGTCACGGGTCAGGTCACCGGTCACTGGACCCTGGAAACTGGTTAGACAGGGTGCATCACCGAAGCCCGAAACCATTTTCCCTTGCTCGGGCATAGGAAAACTGAGGGATCTGGCCAGAACATATAAACATCACTTCGGTAACGCTTTATCGTCGCCTTACCTGATCTTTGCACCTGCTAAACAGGATGCCTGTCATATGAACGCATGATATCTGGAAAACAGCAATATTGGGGTTATTTTTGTTCGTGGAATGGCATCTTTAAAATACCTTGATTTTATCATGTGTGTTCATCAGGTGGTGCTAAGTCCGGCTCCATCTCTTCCATGGCGATCAGAGTTCCCTCTTGCCGCGTACTGCTCCAGCATTTGCTAACAAGTCCCTGTAGGCACTTTTATTCTGTATGAAATGATACACCTCAAAGCTGTGGTCGTGGTGTTTTCCGTAAAAGGAAGGAAGGTAGCTTGACCGTCACTGTCCTCGGCCAGCATTGTTTTCATCGGTAAAATGGGAGCTGAGGACTGTGCCTGTAATTTGGTTCCGAAGAGAAACAACGAATTGCTCTTGAACGTGATACCAAAGCCTGTTAGATAGTAATAGCTTACAAATTTAGCAACTTTTTAGGTAAGAAAATAACATGTTGTAAAGCTCCAGCAGACCCAGCCTGGTTGCTTGGGCTCGTCAGTAAAATGTTCTGCTAATATCTTGCCGAACAGCTCTCTAAGTCGAGGTCGAGGCTACTCGACCACAATTCATAGATATAATTCCTGGAAGCCACAATGGTTCCGATGGCATTCTCCAGTGCTTCAATATTGCCATACGTTTTCACTTGCACTGGCGTATACGTTTATGTGATGTGGTTCACAGAACTTACCTCTCGGCATTAATGGGCCGGGCTTTCCGCTTCGCTGACCGTGGTGGTGGCTATTTTAGGCAGTGGTGCCTGCTTCGAATGATAGCAGAGGGACATTGTCAATTGATTTATATCTATAGAGTCCCTGTCGGATTGTTTCTGCTGTATTCTTGTTGTATTAATCGCATTATCGATTATATATGTATTTGTGGACTATCTGTCGTCTTTTTTGTTCCATTGTTGTTGAATTAGTCGCATTGTCTATTTACTTATATATATATATATATATATATATATATATATATATATATATATATGGATATGGATTCCCTGCCTTATTGTTTCTGTTGCATTGTTGTTGTATTAATCGCATTGTCGATTAATTTATATCTATGGAGTCCCTACCGTATTGTTTCTGTTGCATTGTTGTCTTAATCGCATTGTCGATTGATTTATATCGATGGAGTCCCTGCCGTAGTGTTTATGTTGCATTGTTGTCTTAATCGCATTGTCGATTGATTTATATCTACGGTGTCCCTGTCGTATTGTTTCTGTTGCATTATTGTTGTATTATTCGCATCGTCGATTGATTTATATCTATGCAATCCCTGTAGTAGTGTTTCTGTTCTCTTGTATCCATCGCATTTTCGATTAATTTATATTTATGCAGTCCCTGTCTTAGCGTTTCTGCTGCATGGTTGAATTAATGGCATTGTCGACTTGTTTCATTATATACAGTCCCTGTCGTATTGTTTCTGTTGCATTGTTATATTAATCGCATTGTCGATTTATTTATATCCATGCAGTTCCTGTCGTAGTGTTTAAGCTCCTGCCCGTGTTGAAAATTGCAGATGCCTGGGATGCGAATATATAACTTGATGTGTATGCCTACCGATGGGTCAATGCGGAAGATCACTCTGCGTTATTAGTCCTCGCCAGACCAGATGCTGAACCTTCCTTCCTTGGAGGGTAGGGATGGCGACAAGTTGTCGCATCCTCAGCAAGTATAGATGGTAGGACAAGTATAGATGGTAGGACAAGTATAGATGGTAGGACAAGTATAGATGGTAGGACAAGTATAGATGGTAGGACAAGTATAGATGGTAGTATCTAATATATCTAAGTATCTAATGGACATCCCACCGAGAAGCGTTGTTTTAAGTAAACTTAGCCTCATAAAAGTGCTTACTTTAGCCAGAATCTTCGATTTCAGCCCTAATGGGCGAGTATGCAAAACAAACTAGTCATGAAAAACGCAAAAATTCACAACTTCCTTTTGTGCGTCTTGCTGCATCCATAAGAATAAGTAAACGCTGAAAGTTGCATTCAAATATCTTCACCCATTAAAGCGTGACGACCGGTTGAACATTTTTGGAGGTCACATCACTTCACTTTGACTAACTCGGTGACCGTGGATGAACTGACCTCAAAATCTTCACACGACATGTTAAATTTAGGTGAGAAAGGGTATGCCAAATTTCGGGGCGCTGCTGCACGCCATTTTTCTGACACGCGGAAAACATTAGGGGATGGAAAAAGACCCCTCCCCCGAGACGTCAAGGTGCATTTTCATTCCATGGGTGTCTCAGTGTTATCTGACACGCGGGACGTCGACGCTCGAGACATCATCATTGTACGACCTATTGTGTCTCAAATGTTCGTTGTAAAGAAAATATTGTCATCAAGACTACGAAGTCTCTCTAATTAATTTGCCGTTCTGGCGAGCTTGCTACGAAAGCTTGAATATGACCATAGGATGTGTCGGCCGTTATTATGTTTAATCTGTCCTCTTCATGCATATGAATCAGCATAGATAGTTGGATGATATCGGAGAAGGGCGTAGCCACTGCAATTCATTAGGCTTACGGACCTGAAATTTGCATGAATTGAACGTAATTGAGTTTCAGCTCTCTTGATTGGTAAATACTGCGCCATTGCCAAGTATTCACCATTGTTTGCGATATCTCTGGTAGGCGGTGGGTCTGACCCAAGATCACATCTCGCCGAGGGCTCAAACTTGTCGGGCGTCCCATCTCGCCATGGATTCCATCTCGCCATGAATCTCATTTCGCCATTGGCCCCATCTCGCCATTGGTCCCATTTCGCCATGGATCCAATCTCGCCGAGGGTCCCATCTAAGCATGGATCCCATCTCGCCACTGATCCCATCTCGCCATGGATCCCATCTCACCATGGATCCCATCTCACCATGGATCCCATCTCACCATGGATCCCATCTCACCATGGATCCCATCTCGCCATGGATCCCATCTCGCCATGGATCCCATCTCACCATGGATCCCATTTCGCCCAGGGTCCCATCTCGCCTAGGGATCCAGCCACAGTTTGACGATGCGGCCCCTGAGCGACAGGGTACCTCGCCAGAGCGGTGGGCCAGGGTAAAGGTACCCTCACTGGTGTCCCGGTGAGGTTCTATGCACTACTGCACCTTGTCGAGACGAGTCAAACACATACATTGATATCCGTGTTCCCCTAAATATCATACTGAGAAGGTGTCGCTCTCAGGCCATGTGAACCGGAACCGCTCGCCTGTTTTGTTGTATGTCTTCAATTCTTAGTTGTTGCGTTTGGATGCGTAGGTCAACTACCTAATGTGGTATAAATGCGTGTGTGAAGTGCACCGACCTCAGAAGGTCAGCTGTCCCCTGTGTCTTGGGATGATCTTCAAATTAGCTCAGACTTTGTATGTACAATGAGGCCACTCGGTGGTCAATGCACCCTGAAGCCAAAATAACTAACTGGGCCACTCCGGAGACATGATATTATGCATTTGCCCATCATCCAGCTATGAGATGGCTCCCACGTCCATGATGAGCTGTCAGCAGTCATCAAGTAACGCCGACCGATTCCAGCCTAGTGGTAGCATTTGCCCATCATCCAGCAATGAGATGGCTCCCACATCCCTGATGAACTGTCAGCAGTCATCGAGAAACGCCCAATAATCCCGGCCTGGTGGTGGAAATTGGAGTTGCTTTTTTCCCGTATACCAGTCTTACTGATCGCTTCCTAGCTCGCCATTTGTTGTCATGGGGATACAGAACTACAATACCTTCAAATGGGCTGGTAATGTTTTGTGTGGCGAAGCGTGTTGTAGGTGGTACACGGCGTGCCAAAGAGTTCCAACGAAGTAAAATATCAGATAAGGTCCGGTTATGTTGCACTGGCCTGCCCATTGACGATATTCAATGCTATGTCAACCTGATGTATTGTTTGCTGTATCTAGAATCCACAATTATTTGTGCTCATTCGCGTCGTTGTTAGGTTCATGCGATGTTTTAAGGTGACCTTTTATGCTTTGATTCGGCGCAAAATTTGCAAGTCATGTGCATGAATGCCATGGTCACTTCATTCTTGTTGGGAATTGCAATTAAAATGAAGAGCTATTTATTTTGGTTCTAATTTTAAGTTAGTGGTTCAAGTTTTGTCGTGATGCAATTAGTTTCGGTGATAGTCAGGAGCCAGTAGGATAAACGTCGAACTTCCGTTAGTGCTGAAATATCCCGGATGGTGTTAGTTTGACAAACATTCCCAAAAATATCCGATTTCGGCGGCAGGCAATCTTGAACCAACGAGTCCATCTTGAGTAGGCCCGCAGAGCTTTACGTCGCTGATAGCTTACTTCCGTCTCGTCAGAAGCTTTCAGACGAGCAACTCCACGCGCTGATGTTACCGTCGGCCAATATCTGCCAATGTCCGGTTCCCGGGGGCTCAGGAGCTTGTGATCCCTCGTCGCTCCTCCTTGCTGAACAGTCGGGCCCTGACTCGCGCCATTGCACAGCGCCCCAGAATGACATAAAGACATACAAGATCAGTGCAACTATGAGCCACAAGGGCCTTTCTTGGTTGCACTCTGGACACTGAACCAGTTGTCCACCAAATCCGTCGATCAGCCCTCCCTGGAACACCGAAAAGCAAGCCCTCTATTCTTATGATTGTCGGTGCCGTTTTTAAAGATGTTCAGTGTGCTGCTACTGACAATGGTTTCTGGCTGCTGGTTCCAGTGTTCTACTGCCCTGTTGGTGAAGAAAGACTGTCTTAACCTTGTCCTGCTGTGATTCACTTTAATTTTGAAGTGATGACCTCTAATTGCATCATTTCTGTTAGATTCAAACATTGCCCTGAGATATCCCTGTTCCTAACCATGAACAAATTTGAAGACCTCGATGAGATCTCCTCTCAGCCTTCCATATCTAAGTGAAAACATATTCAATTTCTTCAATTTTTCCTCATATGCCAGGTTGCTTATACCATTAACCATTTTTGTTGCCCTCTTTTGTACTCTCTCTAAAAGCCAACAATCTTTTTCATAACTAGGGGACCAAGCTTGGACACAGTATTCCAAATGTGGCCTCACATATGCATAGTAAAGCTTCCGGATGACTTCCTCACTTTTGCATGATTCATTCCTATTTATTGCCCCAAGCATTCTTAGTGCCTTCTTCCTGGCTACTTTGGTCTGTTCTGATGCCCCCAATTTTGTGTTTAAAATAACACCTAAGTCCTTCTCCTGCTGAATCACAGATAGTACTTGGCCACCCATCAAGTATGGAGCCTTCATATGCTGCCTACCTACATGCATGATTTTGCACTTATCAAAATTAAATTTAATTTGCCATTTTTCGGACCACTTCACATGTTCGTCTAAGTCTTTCTGCAGCTTCTGAGACTTGCTCATTGTGTCCTGTTATTTCCTTAAAGACCTTCAAATCATCCGCAAATTTCAAAACCTTACTGCTTAGGCCACTTTCAATGTTATTTACAAATATAATGAACAATAGGGGCCCCAGTACTAACCCCTGGAGGACTCCACTAAGAATGTTTTGCCATGATGACTTTGCACCATTTAGCATCACTCTCTGCTGTCTATCTGAAAGCCACAACTCTATCCATTTTAGGATGCTACCTGCAATACCATTGACCTGAAGCTGCATCATTAACCGTTTATGGGGTACCTTGTCAAAGGCCTTACTAAAGTCAAGATATGCTACATCAACCTGATTTCCCTGATCAAATTGTTCTGTAGCGAAATTAAAAAGTCCAAGAGATTTGTGAGACACGATCGCCCTTTTCTAAACCCATGTTAAGTATCTTGAATCAATCTGTTTCCTTCCAGAAAACTAACTATTCTATCCTTGATAGTTGATTCGAGTACCTTGCAAACTAGGAATGTGAGGCTTACTGGCCTATATTTTTAACTATCCCTCTTTCTCCTTTCTTGAAAATAGGAACTACATTTTCCCTTTTCCAATCGGTTGGAATTTCATTTTGTGAAACTGATCTACAAAATATTATACTAAGTGGAATTGCCAGTTCCTTTCCAGCTTCCCGCAATACCCTAGCATAAATTTCATCAGGTCCTGCTGCCTTGTTTGGTTTTATTTTCCTGATATGATTTAAAACAACATCACTATCAATAAAATCAACATCGTTTATTCGATCACTTGTCACTGAACTGTAGTGTACGGTTGACCGATTAGTCATATCTTCCAATGTAAACACTGATTTAATCTGCTTGCTCAGCTCCTCAGCCATCTCCCCATCCTTACTCAATATAGTCTCATTTACTTCCAGTGGACCAATTGTGTTAGAAACTTTACTCAGCTTGTAAATAATAAAAACACTTTTTGCTGTCCTCATTACAGTTCCTCGCCAAATCCAATTATTTTGCTCGCTTTGCTGCTCTGGTTTTCTGCTTCATATCGTCTCTAGCTTTTTTATACGACCTTATATTAATATTTGAAGCTACCTTAAACACTCTAAATGCATCTTTCTTAGCCTTAATTGCTTTTATCAAATCTGGCGTAAGCCATGCTTTGCGCCTTTGCTTTTGGGGGACATGTCTAATCTGAATTTCCCTCATGTAATATTTGAACTTTTGCCACATTTCCCAGGCATTTAAATTGGACAATTCTTCTTCCCATTCTACGGCACTCAAAGCCGCTCTCATGCAGTCAAAGTCTGCCCTGTTAAAATCAGGACTTTTGCCAAATTATCCTTGACTGTCCCCGCTACTTGTGCCTTGAATCTCACTATGTTATGGTCATTTCTTCGCAGAGTGTCTCCTACAGTCAAGTCTTGAACTAAATCACTTAAATCTGAGAAGACAAGGTCCAAAAATGAGCCCTGCCCAGTTGGTTCCGTTACAAACTGGTGTAAGAACAGGTCCTCTTCAAGTCATTTCCTAAACATGTTACATGATGGGGAGCCAACACCAACATTTTCATATCCTTTTGATTAAAGTCACCAAGAATAAGGCATTTCCTCCGAAAGTTTCTACTGATTTCCTCGCAAATCACCTTATCAAGCTCCAGTTGCTGAGAATGTGACAAGGTTCCTGATCGGTACAAAGCTCCTATCCTCACTTTATTGCTGTTGCCTTTTCCCACACAGACATCAAGCCAAATGGACTCCACAGACTCACTTTTTACCCCATCTGCTACTTTTTGAGAAATGAATAAGCTATTCACATAGAGCATTACACCACCCACTTTCACTGCTGGACCCCTATTGCACGAAAACATATTGTATCCCTGGATCTCATAGTCCTGCAAGTTATCCACAAAATACCCCTCACTGACCCATGCCTCAGTAATGCAAACAAAATCTGGTTCCTCCTCAGTAACATAACACTTGAACTCATCAAATTTGGATCGAATACTCTGAGCATTAAGCATCATACTCTTAACATATGTTCCATAACCAGCTTTGGCTTTTTCATGCTGAATAGCTCTTTCATCTCTGGATGAGCTACCACTCTGCCCCCTTGAACTACTGCTATCCCTATTTTCTGACTGTGAGGTTCTATTGCCTAGGCTGTCACTATTGGCATATCCTTGAGATGGCAGTGCCACTTCATCCCTCCCCACCCATTGTCTAGTTTCCCTGAAGGGCATGCTTATATATTTTGTTTAACACATGCCCTCCCTTCTCGGAGAAGTACAGGCAATCCCTCTGACAGTCCCTGGCAATCCCTCAACAGAGGTCTCATGAGCCATAAAACCTGCACCACTCGTCAACAAAGGTCAAACCTAACTCGGCAGAGCCTACCTACCCTGGCATTGGCTGCCAGTGCCCTAGAGCTCCACTCAGGGAAGACTCCAATCCTAGGTAGAATAGCAGTCACAATGACTCTGCTATTGCTATGCTTCAGGGTGGCCAGAAGGGCCCTGTAGTCCTGCAGCAGCTCCCCACTCCTAGCTGGACCTATGTTATTTACTCCTACCTGCACTACAACTGCACTAACTTGGTGCTCACTGGTGGCCTGTGCTACCACTGGCACCAAGTCTTTGACCTTGGCACCAGACCTTGTGATGCACCTCCTGCCTCCCCGACCTTTACAGAACACCCTATCTAAATGCCTCAAACGAGAGTCGCCTACGACCAGCACTGTCTCCTTGCTACTATCCTGGGGGCAGTTCTCCAATGCCTGGAACCTATTTGATGTTGCTATGCCTGCCTGCTGAGCTGTTCGACTAGGCTGCCTCCCGCTCCTACCACCTGCCATCTGCCACTCACTGACCCCTTGCTTAGGCTCGCGCCTCCAAATCCTCCATCCCTGACTTTATTCCACTGCCCCTCCTGTGGGCTACCAGAACTAGAACTCCTCTGTTCACTAGGAACACTCTCCTCTACAGATATCCCAGCCACCTCGACAGCAGGGGAAGCCTCAGTTACCTGGTGGCCTGTGACCACCTGGGCATAAGATGCCCCTGCTGCAAACTGACCCCTACTTGTTGCCTTGTCTTGCCTACACTGTGCAACAAGGGCAGCCTTGAGCTTGGAAAGCTCTGCCTTAAGTACCGTAACCTTCTCCTCTAGTGCCTGCATCCTGGTTGAAACCATCCTACAGGCTGCAGCTTATTCCTAGATTTAGATTTAAAAGTGACTTGCTACAAAATGATATACAAAAGTAACAGAGCAGATAAAAATAACTGACAAAGCTTAGATGTATGCAAGTTCCTAACTATGCTGCACTTACAAGCTAATCCACTGCTGTTTTTCAGAATGCACTTAAGTCAAAAGCACTTGAAGCTCACACAAAAGACATAGCACAAGCCACCTATTCACTTGACAACCCTTGACACAAGGTCGTTGTGCAGAAAATTGACAAGTGATGTGGTTTTAAAGAGAGAAGAAATCAACTCCTTAAACAACTGACAAAAATTCAATATATAGTTCACTATTATTGACTATAAATCGCTACCTCCTATACTGCCAGATAATGATCGAAATACCTCAAGAACACTAACAAACTAGACAGAGACAATTAGATAACTGTCTTCTATATTTCTTTCATTGTCTAATCTAATTGTCTTCTAGACAATTAGACAACTAGACACATCACTTATGCCAGACAGTTAAAATTATAAGGCTAAAGGCTAGAACATGAAAAAAATACAGAAGTCAAACAGCACTTATTAACATCACTAGTTTAGTCTTAGTATATCATACACTTAAACACCAATAAGACTATGCACCACAAGACTAACTAAATTATGTTAAGAAATAATTAGTATTCTCTAATTTAACTTATAATATCTACACACAGGAAGGAAGGCAATAAGCTATCTACAAAATATAAAACAAAGACTTATCTTACGAACGAAACTACACCGTGAACACCACAATTTCAAGGTTATCTAATCTATTAAATATTCACCATAAGACCAAGTGAACTATAAGAATGAAAAAAAACATTCCCTAACTTATCTTATAATACCTACACACAGATTAAAAGCCACAAGCTATCTACAAAATAAGCACAACTTATCTTAATCGCCAGTGGTCCAATCTTCTTTGTCCCCTCGGTGTCCTCAACCAGTCCTCCCCAGACCTCGGAGCCGCGCGAACACGTCCGTGCAAGAAAAGCCACGGCTATCCAAATGCTAACAGCAAAAAAAAATCCAGCTCTTTGATAGAATGTTAAACGCCCAAGCATACGCGCAGTCGGTGGCGACAACCGGCACTCCTGCTACCGACAGCTATGGTCGACACAGAATAGACTCCCCGTGCGGTTACGCGCAAACAGACTCGACTCGGCATACACTTTTTAACTGATTATGCGGCATATTGAAGAATGGCGTCTGGGAAATCCCTGGCAATGCCTGTGAGATCCGGTAGCTTTGATCTCGGGCCGCGTTGTCGTCGTAAGACGATCAGAAGTTGTATGAAGCCAGTTGAAGTCGAGGTCGTGACAGTAAAACTGTGTGCTGCAGTGAATACCGTCCGCCTGCCTCCGCCAGCATCCGGCTCAGTGACGGATCTGTGGCTCAATCGCAGATCAGTGGCTCAGTGGCGGACCAGTGGCTCAGTGGCGGACCAGTGGCTCAGTAGCGGATCAGTGGCTCAATGACGGATCAGTGGCTCAGTGGCGGATGTGTGGCTCAATGGTGGATCAGTGACTCAGTGGCGGATCTGTGGCTCAATGGTGGATCAGTGGCGGATTAGTGCATCAGTGGCGGATCAGTGGCTCAGTGGCGGATTAGCGGCTTAATGGCGGATCTAGGAAAGGTCCTCCGGCCTTGGCCCCTTTCAAACACTCGAAATGAATGCACCATAGCTCTCCACCCGCTTCTCAGATGACGTGGAAAAGTCATTTGGATACTGGTGTCAAGTTAGACATTGGGATTTTCTGTACTGCAGGCCTCCTCTTGCCTTGAATCAACTTCATCCGCGATTTGTTTAACATGGAGAAGAGCGGGATGTGGTAGTTTTACCATCCCGGTGTCTTTTAAGTAGCAGTTATATGCTATCTCCAAGTTATTTTCGAGTTCGACGGTAAATTTATTGAGCGATGCATCGAAAGTCATTTAAATATGTTGCTCGCAGCGGTTATTTAGATAGTATTCCCGTCCAGATGATCTTGGCATGCGTTACCACTGCACCAAATTCGTGCGACAGAACATAGGAGTGATTATGACATTAATTTGTCCGCACGTTTCACTGCCAAAACTTTGTTGATAAAACATTCGTAATCTTGTAGGAAATTCCAATAGTTATCATGAACATCACAGAATGCTCCAAGGCGAATACGTTTTCAATGCCGACTATAAATCGAACTATTTTAATTGATCTTGACAATCATTCCCAGCACCTACCCAGGCACAGCGTTTGTTCTCCATTGGTTAGTCAGGTAAAAGTGATCATGCCTGCAATTCATGAGGTGGTTGGCATTAGCCAGCCTGCTCTTTGTTTTCGTGCGACATGAGCTATAATTACGTCACTGTACCGGTTATATCCCATCACGTCACTCTGTCGGTTGCATTTTAGTGAAGTGGTCAGACATATTTAAGGTAATGCAGATCAGGAACCGCTATTTGATATTGGCGGTAGATGGTGATCTAATTGTTTATCAAGAGGGATGCATTATACTATCCAAACGATCAAAATGTTAGCTTTTTTTCTATTTGTGCAGTGCGTTGCTGAAGCGCATAACCTAGCTCAGCTGCAATACACTTTTTTATGGACGATCAACAGTATGTGCCCACGAATTTGATGTATGAAGAATAAGAATTACCGCAGGTCTCGTCACTGTCCCTCGTGCAGGCCCCGTTGCTCCTGACCAAGCCTCTTGGTGGATCGGCCTGTGCATGGAGTGGGCCGTGCAAAATTCAAACGTCCTCCAATAGCTACTGTACCAGCGCACATTATAGGAACAACACAATGAATAACTGGTTGACGTTGAGAAGGAAAACTACCAGTGAAGCGCGGTTTCGATTTTTGCTTGACTCCGTTTTCGACATCGGTGTTAAGATCTGAAACCCTTAACTCTCACCATCTGTGCATGCAAAACCGGTCTAACACAGACCGTTTTTGCATGCACAGATGCATGACACCGTACAAAGTCGTACAATGAACAAAACTGACCTGCGCTAGATCGGCTTCGTGTGCACAGATGGTGAGGGTCAAGGGTCACGGATCTCAACACCGGTGCCGAAAACCAAGGCACGCAAAAATCGGAAATTTTGTTCCTTGCAAACACCTATTCACACAACATGATCAAAAGAGCAATGTCCCAGGTAACACACCCGATGAGAGGAAGCACACAGACGCGACGCTGGAACCCAGAGATTACGCAATTTTAGTTCTCAGCCCACACCCATATCCCGTTGGAACA